>BPLR01016260.1:0-27131 GCA_021605095.1 Caerostris extrusa | reverse complement strand
GCTTATCCAGCACTACCATTAGGTTCCACGAGCGAGGAAACCTCTGTGAGTGCCAAATGCCAGAACGCTAGCCAACTGGCCATCAGTTAAAAAAAAAAAAAAAAAAAGGAATGAAAGAATGGTGAATATATTTTTTTTAAATAGAACGATGTAAACGAATGCACAGTAGGTTGATGATAACAGAAGTAGGCTAAATAAGTTTTGGACTGCAAATCACTGAGATTTTGGCAACGATGTAATGATGGTGTGTTTACTAATGTAGTAGGTCGAAGACAGGATTTACTTCGATCCCGAACCCTGTTCTCACGTTATCCATCTGTATCTGACTTTTGGGCATTTTTAGATTCGTCTTGGGTCCCACGCTCTACTGTCACATTAGACCAGGAGCTACGATTTAAAATGAATTCTGAACAACTACAAGCATTCATGGCACCTCCGGGACTCGCACCCGAGGCCTATGGCACCACGCTCTAGTCACTCAGCCATCAGGCAGCCTATCTTCTTTATTGGCGCAACAGCCCAATGGTGGTGAAGGCCATCTGCCTACTGAAGATTTCGAAGCAGGAGATGTTTTCTTTTTGTCAGCCCTACGCTCTACAGTCCCATTAGACCGGCATCTATGGTTTAAAGTGGATTCCGAACCACTGCAAACCTCCATGGTACCGCCGGGACTCGAACCCTATGGCACTGAGCGCCAGATCGCTGATCACTCGGCCGTCAGGTCCTCAACATAATATCTAGATACGCAATATATGACAATCTTCGAAATCGCGCCAGTGTGAATTAACCTACATTACCTTTAATTTTGACATTACGAATGTAACATCTCTTTGCAGCCAAAATTTTATTTTTGTCAGGCTAATAAAGATCATACCAATAATCCAAACTCAGTTGGAATGAAGTTTAACCTGGATGCTCAGCAAAGAAATTTTTTTTCAGAGGAATGATATGTTAAACTTTTGTAAACTTTTACATATTCGAAATAGGAAGTAACTCAGACTACTTTATGTCTGCGTCATATTTTTCTTCGAAATCGCACCCAATAGAATGTGGATTAAGCTGCATTACCATGAATTTGACACAAGTAATATAATACCTCTTTATAGCCAAAACGCTCTTTCTCTTCAAATAATGATCATAACACTAAATAATCTAGGATGGAATGCAGTTTAATCTACACTTTCAGCAATGAAATGTTTTGGGGATAGTACACCCAAATCTAGCAACTCCATGTTACGCCTATTTTTGAAATTGATTAAACTTGGTTATTGCAACAATGCTCAACATTTGACTAGTTTTCAAATAAGTCCAAGAGCATTGATTAAATTAAATTTCACTTCCAAATTTTTAACAACAAACCCATTAACTGGTACCAAAGATGTTCCTCAGAGATGTGATGTTATATCCAAAAATATTCATTCACATATACATCAATAAAAAAGAAACCAGCTTACCTTAATATTTTAAAAGTTCATCTTAATTTAGATCATAAATTCAAATTATCAATTTATATGTCCATGAAGTATAAGCTGACAACTTCGTAAAAAATTACTCAAAGTCTTTGCTTTTTGGTAGTTTTAATTGAACATGCAATGGAAATATGGAAATTTATCTTAAATAGATGCGAACAAAACGTAAAACAAAATACAAACGATGGAATTGTGGCGTCTGAATGGCCGAGTGGCTGGCGCTCGGTACCACGGATTTCGGGTTCGAGTCCCGGCGGTGCCATGGATGTTTGTAGTTGTTCGAATCCACTTTAAACAGTAGGTCCCGGTCCTAATAGGGATCGTAGAGCGTTGTACCGAGCGCCATTGTTACTCCACATCCGTGGCTTATCTTCAAGTTACATGCACCCCTTGGTAATGCAAAGTGAGTAGCGTTTGTGTAGCGCTTGCCTTAAGGCATCCAAGACCAAGCTGTCTAAGTGTTTGCCAGCTGCATGGAACTTTTTACGATGGAAATTGTTAAATATTTTAACAATGATTTCTGTTTATACTGTTTGAAAATATATTTAAAAATCGGTAGATAATAATGAATCGAATAATAATTAATTATGAGAATTGAGTGAATGACAATAATTAATCGAATCGAATAATGAATCGAATAATTGCTAGAAATTTATTGTTACAATTTTTGATCAATAAATTTAATTTGTTGAATATGACATGCATAATTGTCTATAAGAAAAATAGATACTACACCTATAATATAATTTCTAAAAACAGGGGTTAAAATAATTCAAACCTATGTTATTTTTTTAAAATCTTCCTATTGGAAAAATGTGTCTTTAATTGTTAAACGGTGAGTGGTTCGTAATCCACATTAAACTGTAGGTCCCGGTTTACTTAGCCCAAAATGTAAAAAAAAATGACCGTAGAGTGACAACCAAACCAAACCTTTACATTAATTGTAAAATGAAAATGTAAATATTAGAATACATTGGTATGTTTCATTTTCCGCTGATAGATAAAAATAAAAGATCATACGTACTCAAATATAATTGAATGTCTAAGTGCAAGTAATAATTTTTTACTATTATCTTTAATAATTAAATGTGATGGAAGGACCCGTAAATTGTAGAAGTCTTGAGGCTTTGGGAACTTATAAAATTTTTACGTCACGCACATACCATTAGAGACATGCAATATTTAACACATTTAAGAGACCAGGAAAGGACCTACGAAAACCCTCACGCTTAAAATATAATGGATTGTAGTCCGGGTTCAAAATATATTCCTTTGACTACCACTAACATCCATGAGACTGGCGCCGGTAAGAGTCTCGAACCATTTCTCCTGTTACCTGTGGTAGGAAGAATGCCATTTAGAAAAACGTTTTATAAAATCCAAATTTGGGTGATCATTGTCGCTTGCGGATCCTTTCGTCACAGGTGATGATTCACATAAAATAAAAAAAAAAAAAAATTAAAAAAATGAAAGCAGAGGAAATTTTAGAAATCGTAAGAAAAATTTGTAAAAGTAACAAGAAATTTGTTTGTGGAAAAAAAATTTGGTTGTACTGTTTCATTTACTCTTATTATATTTTAATTTTGATATTATAATTAATTTTGATGTTCTCAGTTTAAAAATTTTCTTAAATGTACTTGTCTATAATATATAGCTACATTGGGAAAAAACTTTGAATTTTTGGTGAGTAAACCACTTCTCTAAAAAATCGACCTAAAATGCCCGGAACTGAGCCAGTTACGCTGAATAACTGCCCATTGCCGGAGACGTAGTTAGTAACACATTGACAGAACCTACATTTTACTAGTCGAACTTTTACGAGAGATCATGCCTTCCCACATTTCTCTAGTTAGTTAAATGCAACATCAACACCATGGATAGGGTGATATGTAATAAGTACATGTTTGCAGTTTCAATACCCTTAATTTTATTAAAATGGATGAAATAAACACAAAAATATTATCGAATATGCCCTCCATGTAAAAGTGGGCTTGATAAAATATGTGTTATTAAATTTGTTTTCTCCAGGGCATCAACGTTCACCCACGCTATAGAACGTGATTGAAGGAACACCTTCTGTTGAGGATGTATATGGGTCTCTTCGCCGTCTTAAGTGAGACCGGGACCTTCCAGGGGGTACCCATGATCTTCGAGGAGGGATTCAACGATACCCAAAGAGCGCTAGCCATTCGCCCAGGCCCCCAATGTATAAATATATATACATAAAACATCAAAAAAAGACTACTTGCATGTTAAATCAAATATATCAAGTCGACATGACAGATTCATGCTATTCGAAAAAAAAGGCTTGGGATAGCGCAAAGAAGGATTTAAATACTTCGCAAATGATCAAATAAGTGATTAACAGCTGGATGCCTTTTAGTAGTAATTGCTGGCATTTGCATATTATTTGGGAGAATTCCAGTAAACTCTGAATAGGCAATCTGTATACCTATGCCAGATGTTTATACACACTTTTGAATCGACTTCAAATCTTCTCTTCCCAAAGCAGTGACAGCAATACTGGTAGTGGACTTGAACTACCAGCATTGCTACCACACATTACATGGTAGCTGCCTACATTACAATTGCTTTACCAACCGTGCATCTATGGAAGTAGACACAGTTTTTTGAGAAGAGGTTGCCGATTCTATCCGCCTCAGCGTGTTAAGGTAAATTAAATTAGAAGATGTAAATTTTTGCAACATGCTTTTATTTTCTGGATCTGGTTGAGTTGTCGTTATCATCGATTATCCTCATGTGAACATTAATGTAAGCCAGATCTCCAGAAATGTCCTTTTATTTTCTTTTTTTTATGGATGTAATGCAATAGTTTAGCATAACTGTGAAGTCCTGATTATTGAATAAAAAATTATTATTTCTATTATTATTACATGCTATGAGATCGTAGCTATCATAAGTGATAAATATTAGTGACGAAAGAATTGTAACAAGTGGGCTGAAAAGTTCGTAGGCTGACACATAGATGGGTCTACTTGTATTAAATCCATATGATTTTTAGTTAGCCCTAACCTTCAAAAGACACGTGTACAAATTTGACAGCTGTTGCACTATTAGTATGTGAGTTACAACATTTTTAGTGAAGCAACTTTTATTAGTTTGAAAAAATGGATAAAAAGAATTTCGTGTGTTAATTAAAGCATTGCTTTTTGGCGAAAAAAATACTATTGAAGCCAAGGCTTGGCTCGAAAACATTATTCGGACTTTGCACCAGGTATATCAACCGTAGAGAAGTGGTTTGCTAAATTTAAACGAGGCGAAATCAGTACCGAGGACGATGCACGCAGTGGACGCCCTGAAGAAGCTGTTACAGACGAAAACATCAAAAAAAGTCCACAAAATAATTTCTGATAACCGTAAAGTGAAGTTGATTGAGATAGCTGAGACCCTAAAGATATCATAGGAACGTGTTGGACATATCGTGAATGAATATTTGGACATGCGAAAGCTCTGCTCAAAGTGAGTGCCGCGGGAGCTCACAATCGACCCAAAACAACAACGAATGGATGATTCTAAGCAGTGTTTGGAGCTGTTCAATCGTAATAAACCCGAATTTTTGCGTCGATATGTGAGAATGGGTGAAACATGGCTCCATCAT
Source organism: Caerostris extrusa (assembly GCA_021605095.1). Lineage (NCBI taxonomy): Eukaryota > Metazoa > Arthropoda > Arachnida > Araneae > Araneidae > Caerostris > Caerostris extrusa. The sequence continues at coordinate 22,043 of BPLR01016260.1, read as the reverse complement.
TTCACACCGAGTCCAATCGACAGTCAGCCGAGTAGACTGCACGTGATGAACACTAAAAATGCTATAACTCACATACTAATAGTGCAACAGCTGTCAAATTTATACACGTGTCTTTTGAAGGTTAAGGCTAACTAAAAATCATATGGATTTAATACTAGTAGCGCCATCTATGCGTCAGCCTATGAACTTTTCAGCGCACCTGTTATTATCCATAGAATTAAATTATTTAGAATCTGATCTACTCCACTTTAAATCAGATTTAACTACTTTTAACCGATCTAAAATGACTGTAGAGCGTTGATCGTAGGGCTGACGACCTTACCCCGTAAAAGGAAACATCTTCTGTCTGCAAATCTGCCAGTAGGTAGATGTCCTTCATCCACCATAGGGTTGTTACACCATTGAAGAAGAAGAATGAGATTTAAAAAATGTTTTTGAAAGGAAATATAAGAAATAAAGTATAAAATATTTTCCAAAAACCGTATTAAATTTCAAATTTTGTTGAAAAAAATCTCATATCTTTAGTATAAGTTCCTCTTCTATTTGATATAATTTCAAAAATTAACACTTTTTTAACGATGATTTTTCTATAGTTCTTAAAAATACTTTTTATTACTTAAAAAAAAAAAATGAAGATGCATTTTTTTAAATTTTTAAATAGGTGCAAAACTTTCATAAAAGAAAAATATAAAATTGTTGTGTTGTCGTTGTTTGTGCAGCTGGATTGCAATTGGGTGTGGTTGGCTTGAGACCACTGCCGGATTTTCCTATAGGCTAACTAGGCTTCAGCCTAGGGCCTCAAGATCAATAGGGGCCAAAATTCAAATTGTCAGCAAAATTAGAATTACACTATTCTAAAAACAGTCAACATTAAAACACTGAATCGAACTACACATACTTCTTTTTGTTTCTTTGTAAATGCTTTTTGTGTTATGTTTGATTAGTTATTGTTACAAGTACTTTATATATGTCCAAATAAGTGCTCTCGACTTTTTATTTTATTTATTATCCATGCCACATTTTTTATAAAGATTAGTACCCATCACAACATGTTTCATTTAACATATATCAATATGTATCACAGTAATGTTATATTTTATTATCTCTCATGTCATTTACAAACTTAAAAAATGGGAGGTGAAGGGGCCTCATAAGTGGGATAGCCTAAGGCTTCCTTTCATCTAAATCCGGTCCTGCTTGAGACACAGGTTTGAGAACTCATAGCTTTATTTACACGCGCACAAACACCCTATACACACAATTAAAACATACAATATGTAACACGTTTAAAGACATTTAATTAAAGATTCGTGGAAGGATTCCACTTCTAAGTCAAAAATAAAATTTCCTCTCGGGATGAGAAATTATAAACTAAACGTCTTTGAGGCTGCGACGGTTGCGCTGTACTTCCTCCTCGGGTGAGAGTCTCGATGCCTACTGACCATTTTTCCTGAACTCCACAGGGGACGCTCGTGCCAGTGCTTAGGAGGAAGCACTGTTACAAAATGATAGCTATTTAACTTCATGAAGAATTAATCATTTACTTTCAACTGGCAACTGGCAACTGGCGTACCGATTACGGAGTACCAACAGGGGGAAATACCCCTTAAACCTCCTCATCTTAATTCATATATAGGCTTGTAATTTTAATTGGCTGCTTAATTATTGTTAGTAATATTTAAGATATAAGTTTCTAAAAATTCAAATTAAAGTAGGCACTCAAAAAAAAAAAGAAGATTAAAAATACTATTGATAAAAAGTAAGATAAAATAAACGAATTTAAAAGTTAAGTTTTAAATTCGGTACAATTAGGGACCAGTTGTCGGTGCCGTAAACGTATTGCGAAAACGTAAACAAACAAGCTTGTTTGTTTATTGGTAAACAAACAAGCTTGTTTGTTTACCAATAACACTGATTGGGAATTATGCTGAACGGTGGAGCCCATAGGAGCATCTGAAAGGTAAAATGGTTAGTGTCCTCACAAAAAATGCCGATCACAGAACCGTGATTCTTTTTTATTTTATAATTTTTTATTTGGTTTTTGATTTTTATACTTTTGTTTGGTTTTCGATTTTATAATTTTTATTTTTTGTTTTTATATATTTTTTTATATCTAATCCTTTTTATTTCCTTAAAAAAAAGGGTAAAAGCGTACATTAAAAACCTAACTTAATTACTAGTCGAAAAGTCATGAATAAATTTAATGCACAACGTAGCAATAATAAATGGAAAAAGGAACAGAGTTCTGATCTGAACCCTCAACCTTGCTGTCAAAAATCCGAATCTTTACCTCTGCGCCAGTTTGTCTTATTAATGGAAGATCAATTAGTTTTTAAGACAAAGTAATCGTCAGATACACATTGAGATAAATTCTCAATGAGCTAGGCTCACCCCATTACCTGAACTCGCTTCCGCTTGTTCAGAGTAACAGCCATGGTGTTTCTTAAGTTTAGGAAAGCACTCATAGGAGACGTCGTAAACTGCCCGTGGTCGTTTTGAGAACTTTTCACCCCAGGGTGATATGGTTGGCAGACGACGGATTAACTCATTGCTAATCTGAGGACATTTTTCAAGAAAATTCTTTGAAATTTTGATTATATAATTTGGAATAGGTTCGACGTCTAGATCTCTATGGATGATCTTACGACGGACGAACCATGGTGCGTCAGCAATCAAAGCTAGGTGTTTATTCTGGAATACCTGAAGTCTCTTTATATTTGTGAGTGAGGTAGAGGCCCAGATAGGACTACCGTAAACCAGGATAGGTCTAATGATAGACTTGTAGAGCAGAAGCTTGTGTTTGATCGCAAGCCTACTCTTTCGAGAAAGTAGGCATTTGAGTTTAATACTCGCACCAGTTGCATTAGCAACTGTGTTCTTAATATGGGGAATTGAAAGGTAATTTTGGGTCTAAAAACAACCCCAGGTATCTATATTCAGTTACCCAGGGGACGGTTGGCCAAAAAGAGTGATACTCCCTAATGGAGAAAATGAGATCTTCCGAGTAAATAGCATACAGGCAGATTTCGTGGCATTAACTTTAATTTTCCAGGTGGTTAACCATTTTTCTAGTTTAAAAACAGAATATTGTAAGTCTTTAACAGCAAGCTGAGGTGATTTGTTTTGTGTGGCTATCGCCGTATCATCAGCGTAGCAGAAAAGAGAGGTTTGGCAGTCTCTCGGTATATCGTTTATATATAAATTGAAGAGGGCGGGCGCTAAGAGCGACCCTTGCGGTACTCTCCCTTCTATTGGTCTGGTTGAGGAAGTAACTCCACCTACTCTGACTAAGAAATCTCGGGTTTGTAGGTAGGAGCAAAGAATCTTAATAATCTGTGCCGGAAAATCAAGTCGTATGAGCTTGAATAATAAGCCATTATGCCAAATTTTGACAAAGGCCTTGGCTACGTCCAAAAATAATATTCCCGTAGATTTGCGTTCGTTAAAGCCGTCATGAATCAGCTCTGTCAGCCTAAGTAATTGGTGACAGGTACTTAATTGCCTTCTGAAACCAAATTGTTTAGGGATAATTAAATTATGAAGATCGCAATGCTGATTGAGGCGTTTAAGTAACGCAGATTCGAATATTTTGCTCAAGCTACTAAGTAGTGAGATAGGACGGTAATTTTGAGGGTAAGCCAAATTAGCATTTGGCTTAGGAATGGGGGCATACTACGGCAGTCTTCCAGCAAGCAGGGAAATGACAGGTCCTAAGTAGAAAGTTAAAAAAGAATGGTAATATAAAGAATAAATTTAATAGAGTGGACTTTAACATAAGATTATTAATAAGATCCAGACCTGGGGTTTTATTATTCTTGAAATTTCTGATAATTTCACAGACTTCTTTTGGAGAGATTAAGTCTAAACTATTAACATGTGATTTTTGTAAGAAGTCTGTGACTGTAGAGTTAGCGTGTTCGAAGAAATTTCTATCTTCAACATCGTGATTGGGTTCAAATTGGGATTTGAGACTGTCTGCGAGCAGTTCCGCTTTATTTTCTGGGGAATAAGCTGCTCAACCGTTGGCGCCCTGAAAGGGCGGAATGTTGTGATATTGTCTGCGTAGGAGGGAACATTTCTTCCAAAGTGATGTTGACTCAGGCGTCAGGGCCTCTATGTCGTTTTGCCAGCGTTGCTGTGTAAAGACCGTGATGGCTTCTCTAATATCTTTAGAGAGCGATAATATTGCCGTAGGAACGCAAGATCTCTTGTCCTTTGCCACCTACGACGTTAATAATTTCGTAGCTTGATTGCATCTTTAATATGCTGAGGAAATCTAACCGGTGGGGATTTGAATTTTGGGGAAGAACTTTCTTGCAGACATGTGACATAGATGTTATTTAATTCCTCGATTCTTTCCATCGGCATCATTCGTTGTACGTAAATAGAAACTTGGTAGACTTTTGCTATTCATTACATGAATTTACTTTCAAGATAACACACAACATAAAAATGATTATTTTATTTAACATTCAAAATTGACGAACTTGAAGAAATAATTAAAATGATGCTATCACAAAAAAGGTATTTAACTTTTAATTTAGTGCAAGCTTTTTTTAGTTCGTTGTACAAGTAAGCATAAAGTTTTATGATCAATTTATTTGAATCCTATTTATTATTACAATAAATAGGATTCATAATGTTATGGCTTATAGAAAAAAAAAAATTTTGTTAGAAAATTTATTCTTATCTACATAATTTTTATAATATTTAGGTACAAAACTTTGGAAACACTTTTCTGTCTCATCATTGGAATAAAGTTAAGATATGCGTGGTTTTACATGGTGAGGGTAAATTTATATATTAATACTTTGTAGTAAAATCATGTTTATAATTTATCGCAGAAGTACTCAGGTTTTACAAGCAATGTCATGTTTAAGAAAAGCCATTACAAGTAACTTTTGGAATTAGAATGGTGGATTTTTATTGTCACGTTCTTTTAAACAAAAACATAAAACAGCTTTAAAGTATTAATTGGACGAAGGCCATATTTAGAAACCTCTAAAATGGACTCCAAGCAATGGATAATAAAGCAGATGTAGATGAAAAAAGCCCAATTGATCACGATTTACGGCATTCTTCCGCATTTGATAGACATAAATATTTATTTAGTCATATTTTATGTGATAATTCATTTTAAATATTTCGTATAAAAAATTACGAAGCAAAAAATGAAAATTAATATTCTCGTTTCATGCTGATTAGTTTTATTCAAACTTGTTTTGATAGTCTCGTCAAATTTGTGAACATGCATTTGAAAAATTCTGTTAACTCGATTAGATTTGTGATCATTCATGATTTTTTTTTTTTTTTTTTTTTTTTTTGTTCCAATGCAGCTGGCAAACAGACAGCTTGGTCTTGGATGCCTTAAGGCAAGTGCTGCACAGACGTTACTCACTTTGCATTACCCAGGGTGCGCGTGTAACTTGAAGATACGGACGCGGAGTAACAATGCCCCCGCAACGCTCTACGATCTTATTAGGACAGGGACCTTTGGTTTAAAGTGGATTCCGAACCACTACAAACATCCATGGCACCGCCGGGACTCGAACCCTGTGGTACCGAGCACCAGAGCGCTAGCCACTCGGCCATTCAGGCCCCCCCTCATTTATGATTATAGCAAATAATATCTTACAGCTAAGATAAGCATTTTACCGTTTTTACCGTACCCATTTTTACCATTTGTAGATGCATCATTACATGAGCACATACAGGTCCTTGAATAAATGATTTTTATAAATATTTTTAAACTAAAAAATAAACATGAAAAATTAAATTTAGTTTATTTAATCGAAATAAATGGGTTTTTTTCTATAATCTCAGAATCATTACAACTTCATTAAAGTTTCACTTCTTACTTATTTATTTTATAAAATGTTATATGCCCGAGTCGTGGCTCAGTGGCAGTACACCGCTGGTGAGCATTAGGGCGGAGGTTCAACCCGCTGACAGCTTTGTTGTAGACACTGTTTCAAAAAAAAAGGACGAGACTCGATGGCGTTTGTGATGTTCAGCATCTTGCCACGTGAATCGGATTACCTGGTGGAAGTTTTCTCCCATACGATACGCAAATGCGGGTTTGATCCCCCTAAAACGACCTCGTGGAAGCCCCTGTCCTCCTTCTTCAGCGACACGGAGCCGAATCAGACTTCTACCTACAGTTGCCCAACACAACAGAAGCTGTGCCCTCCCTCCTTCCATGAGAGCACGCGGATTCATAGACTTGGTCTAAAATGTTGCTATCGACCCGATTAAATGGAATTACAAAAAGAAAAAGTTTGATGTTATATTTAAATTTAAGGGGCCTGAATGGCCGAGTGGCTAGCACTCTGGTGCTCGGTACCACAGGTTTCGGGTTCGAGTCCCGGCGGTGCCATGGATGTTTGTAGTGGTTCGGAATCCACTTTAAACCAAAGGTCCCTGTCCTAATAAGAGCGTTGCGGGGGCATTGTTACTCCGCGTCCGTATCTTCAAGTTACACGCGCACCCTGGGTAATGCAAAGTGAGTAACGTTTGTGCAGCACTTGCCTTAAGGCATCCAAGACCAAGCTGTCTAAGTGTTTGCCAGCTGCATTGGAACAAAAAAAAAAAAAAAAAGTATTTAAATTTAACAATTTTTAATACATTATAATCGAAGATATGATTATGAAAAGTGAATATTTTTAATGAATATATTGTAGAAGAAAAATTTTGAAATGAAAAAAAAAAAAGACTTTTAAGATGGATACAATTGTGAATCTGCTTTTGAATAGGATTAAGAGAAAATGATTTTATACAAATTTTTCAACAAATTAAAGTGATTATAATGAATTTAAAGCAGACTAACTAAAGGTGCAAAGTTTAATTCGCTACATATCAAGGTTATTAAAAGGTGGAATATTTTTAGATGTAGTTTTAAATGAAAAACTAGTCATTTATCATTATTCATAATTTATTTCATACTCATACAGGAATATATTTTAATAAGGAGTGATCTTTATACCTGACTTTATTTTGTTTAATTATTAGTCATTTTAAAGAATATTACATATGTATATTGGAATATTCTACTTTTTATTATTATTTACATGTGCATATTGTGCAGGTTGGTCTACTGCATTGTAACTGGGTGTGGATGGTTTGAGATACTTGAGACACAGATTGGAGAAAATACAACTTTATTTACACATGCAAAACACACTACGCATATAATTACAGACAATATGTAACATTTAAAGACGTATGATTATAGATTCGTGGAAGGTTTCCACTTCTAAGCCGAAAACCCGAAACTCAGGTACGCGCAGGCTGCGCAAAAAGATACTTCCTCTCCGGGTGAGAGTCAGTGGGCCAACTTATACTTAGGGATGTGTTAAACATATTTCCTCACGAGATGAGACCCTATAAACTAAACATTTCTCAACAGAAGTTTGGATTGGTTTGTCGCTCTACGTTCATTTTGTGCACACTTTAGGCTAATTAGACCGAGACCTACAGTTAACGTGGATTCCGAACCACTCACAAACATTCATGCCACCGCCAGAATTTGAACATGAAGCCTGCGGTACCAAAGGCCAAAGCGCTAGCCAATTGGCCATCAGTTCGCTTTCTGAACAGAAGCGCGTGGTTGCGCTGTACTTCCTCTCAGGCGAGAGTCTCCATTTATTCCTGTCCGTTTATTCTGTACGCCACAGGGAGTGCTTGTTCCAGTGCGTAGCACGGTAATAATATTCAAATATTTATAGTATTAAAAAAATGTTTGATTTTTATGATATTTTATTCATATGAAATTGTTTACTATAAACGATGAAAACCTGTTTTTAAAAAAAGAAATATGTGTAAAAATAATTTGCAATAATTTGTAAAAATTCAATCAACAATTGAGAAATCACATAGACATTATATCAACAAAGTAATCAATTATATTTATTTATTCACATTACTTACAATTTTTAACATGAAATTATAAAGCAATATTTCTGTTACAGATTACAGAGATACTAGGAATTATGAAATAACAACCTGGCAATCAAAATTTTAGTGGATTTTTGTTTTAAAGGAGAAAAATTAATTTTTAACTCAAAAAAACCTCTGCATTATACAGTGAGCCACAAAATTGAGTATACACTTCTAAAAACTTTTAGACTTCTTCCAATTACAAATTAAATATTGATTTAAATAGATAATTTTGTTTATCCTAGATACTTTAACTTCTGCTTTACCATCCTATAATAACATACAATTCAATAGTTAACTTATTTATTACGAAAAAGTTAACCGATTCGAAGAAAAGATAGAAAACCATGCCACAAAATTGAGTATACACTTCTTATATTTGTAAATTATGCCACGACTTTTTTAATTTCAAATTTTCTTTAAAGAGTTTCAGGAGTAGCTGCTGCTTGTAACACGTGCTATTGCACTTCAACGCTTTTAAATAGTATTTTTCTCATTAAAAATCGTAAAATGAGCTCTCGTAGAGAAACTACTGAATCTGAGCGTTTATTGGTTGTAAAATGGTCGAAAGACGGCAAATCTCTTCGAGAAATCGTTTCGTTGATTGGTGTAACTCATGGTTTTGTCCAAAAATACTACAGAAGTATAAAAAACTGGATCTGTGGCCAATATTCCTGGAAGAGGACGTAAAGAAATACTGAGTACTACAGCGAAGAGGAAGATCATTCACTCAGTAAAGAAAGACCCGAGGGTGAGTGCCTCTAAACTAGCTTTATCGATGTTCTCTACAATCAGGAAAAAGATCTCATTTGAAACAATTCGACGTACCCTTCACCAATATGGGTTTCATGGCCGTACACCATTCGAAAGCCACTCATCAAGTATGTGAATAGACAAAAAAGAAAGTGATTTTCGCCAAAGAACATCGTTTAAAGCCTATTTCTTTCTTGAACACTGTAATATTTTCTGATGGAAGTAAGTTTAATCTTTACGGAAGCGATGGACGATTTAAAATATGGAGAGAAGCTGGGAAAGCACAGACACCTAAAAACACCATTAAGACAGTCAAGTCCGGAGGTGGATCTGTCCTCGTTTGGGGTTGTATGTCGGCTGGAGGAGTTGGAGAGCTTTCTTTTATTGATGGTATTATGGACAAACATGTATATTTGGGGATTTTAAATGATAACTTGAAAAAGTGCCGGTAAGTTGGGGCTTAGGTCAGGCTTCATATTCCAGCAGGACAACGACCCCAAGCATACAGCGAAGATTGTGCAGTTATACTTGCTGTACCATTGCAAGAAGCAATTACACACTCCAGCCCCGTCTCCAGACCTAAACGTCATCGAAAATTTGTGGTCGCAATTAGAGAAAGCGGTACATGAGCACGAAATCACAAGCAAGGAAGTTTTCAAGAAGGTTCTGAGAGAAGAATGAGCTAAAATTTCTGTTGAAACCACTAAAACACTAGTAGAATCTATGTCCAGAAGATTACAAGCTGTAATTCAAGCAAAGGTTATGCAACAAATATTAATTTGTACGTTAAAAGGAAATTAATAAAGGTGTATACTAATTTTTGTGGTGGTGTTTTTCCTCTCGTCTCAGATCTTTTATTTTTTTTTTTTCGTAAAAAATAAATAAACGTAACAATTTTATAAGTATAGTACGGTAAAAAGCATAGACTAAAGTATATAAGATAAAAAATTCAATCATCTTAAAGCAATATTTAATTTGTAATTGCAAAAAGTCTCTAAGTTTCTAAGGTGTATACTCAATTTTGTGGCTCACTGTATATAAATTAGAGAACAATATAACATATCAGAAATCTATTATTGTGAGCAGTCAAATGTGCGCTGTGACATTAAAAACAGTACAGTAATAAATGTTCTATTGCGTATGTCAGAAATGTAATGTTTCGAGCAGTAGGGTGGGCGTTCTGATACTAAACCAGTAAAACAATAAATGTTTCTAATGCACAAGTGTAGAAAGGTAACGAAACGAATGATGACATGTCTGGTAAGCGTTGAAAGGACAATGTCTTTTTTAAGCCGTTCAGTTGAAAATTTCCAACATTTTTGCATTCATTTCTCCCAAAATCCAAAATTGCAAAACTCTATCGTCAACAGGTGAAATATGATGGGTTGCATTTTCCTTACAATAATACACCTTGGACGTGAACTGTAACAGGGAACAGAGATAAGCACTTCTGTAGGAAACACCATGATGCTAAGAATTGACGCGAATCCGCTGCACTAGACTGTTTTATAGCCAGCGACCGACAAAAATGACGCCTTCCTGTTTCAGTTGTAGCAATTATACCAACATTGAAGACGAAACATGATGACTGTTTAATGTTGAACACATAATGTTGAACAATGAATTCCAATGCTGAACACGCATTACATCTGTGGATTGCAACTGTAAATTGAGACCATACCCCTATTTTCAATGGGCTCAACAGTACGTGAGGTAAAAAAAGGCCAATCAGCCATCGTATTCTTTATATATAATATAAAAGAAAAGTTTTTTTTTTTTAATTTTTAAATTTGAGAGCTGAGAGATTTGGCAGAGCTGAGCACGCTGGTCCACAAACCCCAGAATCTAGTTTTCCATATATTACAGTGAATAAACTCCAACCTTTCTTTCATGTCAATCTGTTTTTTAAACTCTTACACAAAACACCCAATTTTATCATCTTTTAAAATTTCAATGATACTCGGTCTCAAATATTTTTAACAAATTATTTTTTATTTACAATTTTACGTTGGCAACAACAAAGTAAATGTTGTTGTTTTTTTGCGGTTCTTTCAAGTCAAATCTGCTAAAAATTCAAATTTATCTATAATTTTAAATGTTAGTTCTCTGAAAAGATAAAATATTCACATGGAAGTGTGCTGTTCTGAAATAAATTATACGTTGAGTGAGGAAGAGTGGAAACAAAATAAACAGAAATATTCTTATATGATTATATTAGGTGTGGAAAATTCTAAATATCGCCAGGAATTATTGCTGCAAAATAAAATTTTCAGAAATTGTATCCAATGAAGGAATCATTTGATTCTTTGGATTATGCTATACAATTGCATACTAATCAAAATACAGTTTTAGATGCTGCTGAAAGTTTACAATCAATAGAAAGAAATTTAAATATGCTGATTTCTATTTTGTATACTTACTGTAAGAATATTGTTTTCTCTCTCTCTCAATATAGTTTATGTCAATAATTTAAATATTTATTTGTGAAATAATATATTTTATTTTTTATGTATCGAATAGTTTTACTAGAAAAAAAAGTATTGAAAGAGAATGGAAATTAACTAGTGAAGGAGAAAAAAATTGCAGCCGACGGAAGTTATGCAGAACTTATATTTTCTGCGATTATTCCCGAAGGAATTGCACCACAAAAATTGCTGTTAAATTTCATAAATTATTCATAAAACAATTATAAATATTGTATTTACAGAGATGTGTTTTTGAAATAGTGTAAAATATTTTCGATTGAGTTAGGAAAAGACCCTATAAGATATTTAAAAAGACTGCATACTTACTTTTATATGCTAGTATGACAATTTCTTTCTATATATTCTTCTGAGATTAGTTTAAATTTGTAAATATTTAAATGTAAGTTATTAGTAGTTTTTGTTGAGTATATATATAAGTGTAAGTGAATATATATCTTGAGTGTTTGGATTTTTATACTTCTGAATCACAAGTTAAATTTGTAATAGGAGAGAAAGTCTTAAATTTCTTTAGTCTAAACTGTGATAAATTATTATCGTAAAAAATATTCATTTTGTCTATAATATCATAATTTTTCTCTGATACATTTCATATTTCTATAGATTTACAATTCTAGCTTATTGAATTACTCTAGTTGAGTTGTATTATAGTCTTATTAAAAAAAAAAAAAAAATGGTTACTAAATTCCATATTTATTAAACTGTAATTTGACTCTTTTATACATATTTGTACTGATTGACATGCATAATTTTCAGTGTCATATGCTAGTTATTTTTAATACTAAAATAATTTTAAAAAATTATTTCAACAGTGGATTTGAAAAAGTAACTTGATTTTTAAATGTTGTGCCAGAGAAAATAAATGAGCATATAGAAATTGTCTATGAATTATATAAGATGGCTTTATTTTTATTGCTGAAAATAACAAGGGATGAATGTCTGCCACTGCATACTATACTCTGAAAATTGTACTATTTAAACTAGTTATATATGGTTAGGAAATGCTGGTTGATATGGAAGGGCCTGAATGGGCAAGTGGCTAGCTCTCTGGCACTCGGTACCACAGGTTTCAGGTTCAAGTCCCAGCAGCACCATGGATGTTTGTAGTGGTTCGGAATCCACTTTAAGCCGTAGGTCCTGGTGTCATATAACTGTTGAGCGTTTGGAGTAGAGCTGACAACCCTACCCTATAAAAAAGAAAAAAAAATCTCTCATCTCGAAATCTACTAGTGGGTAGATGGCCTTGGTCCACAATGGGTTGTTGTGCCAATGATGATGATGTTTGATATAGAGCTGTTTTGCATATAGTGCTGTTGCTTTATTTGAAATTGGCATCTCATTTTCAAAATTTCGATGTTGTATCATTAATATTAGAAGAAAGATAGACTTTTTATTCTAAATTTTTTAAATTGAACTTATATCAATGAATCTTTATTAAAGATACATAAAAATAATATATATATATAATATTTAGAAAATGTTAATATAAAATATATTAATTTGATAATTAAATAATTTTTTATAAAATTAAAAAAAAATAGATGTGAATTTATTATAAATTGAAGGAATAATTGCAAAATGCATTAGTGTGTATGTTTATTAATTTTTTTCAATTATTTTTGATTTCAGAAATCTATTCCACAAAATATTTTGATTTTAAAAGAGCTATATTAGCTGGATGGATTTATACAGAAGAGAAAAAAAAAAATGGTACAACTTTGGCCTTTTGAAAAGTAATTTATATGCTTTGAACTCTAAAATAGTCATACTATATTTTTTATGTGTTATTGATCATTTGCGGTAAAATATGGATATTTTAGAAAAAATAGGAAATAAAAGAAATTTTTTTACAAAAAGATATGAAAGAAATATTGAGATAATAGCATGTTGAAAGTAATTTTTCACATATGCGAAAAAGTGCTATAATCTATATTTAGACCTAGGCCCAATATGATGTCCTCAAAAATAGATTGTGCATATAATAATAGCCAATATAATGTGATAATATTTATTATTGAAGGATTAAACATAATTATTTGTTTATTTTTATATTATAGATATTTACATATTTAAAAATTTCCTGTTCTCAATGATGCTTTCTCTTTACATTGTCAAAGCTTATGCTGTACTCTGATCCTTACTCCTTGCAGGATCTTTCCTCCCATGTTTCATCAGATGCTCATAATTGTAAATCCCTTTGGATGTCTGGACTATCTAAAAAAATAATAGTTTGTTAAACTTCACACCTTTTCTCCAATTTCTATAGTTAGATCTACTCTCACACATGTTAACTGTTTTGATTCTGATATATTGTTCAGTCTGTTTTTTTCCAGAAAACCATATGTGTCAATTTGTTTATATCTTAATAATAGAATAGCTTGCATTGTAAATAAATAATTAAACATATAATCAAAATACTAAACATGCAGCATTAAACAAGAAGTAGAAGTATATGCATTATTAAAAATAAGTCATTTAACCATTTAGATATATAATTTAAAGACTGATACTTAAAAAGTATTCAATCACATTTTATCCATTATAATCTATTCATAGTCTAAAACAAATCATAAATGAGCATTTTCCTTTTATCAAATAATTTCGGCAAATGCATACTTTTTATTTAACCATTTCAAGTTACATTACTTAAAAGTAATTTTTATGACAAAAAAGAAAAAATGTTTAGCCTAAAATTTAAGTTGTAAATTTTCTAATCACTAGGAAAATACTGCCTCACAAGATTTATAATATTACATATACTATTAAAAAAAAATCCTAACTATTAAGAAAGAATTTCAAATACTAACAAAATATTCAAATTTTCAATAATAAAAAAAATAAATTTTGCTAAAAAAACCATGTATTTTTAAATGGACCCCTTTGCAACCTAGCGGCCTGATGGGCAATTGGCTAGCACTTTGGCGACTAGGTACCACAGACTTCATGTTTGAATCCTGGAGATGGCATGGATGTTTGTGAGTGGTTTGGAATCCATGTTAAACTGTAGGTTCCAGTCTAAGTAACCTAAATTGTTAAAAATGACTGTAGTGGGACAAGCCGAACCTTTACAGCCTATAATTACTATTTTCTCTGGATTTTGGATGACCGTATCTGCGTTGTTGACTTTCGAAATGCCCTTCTCAGTGGGTTTCACAGCACTTTTTTTATGTGTGTTCTTGGTTCTGGGAGATAATCTGTTACTGATTCTCAAATTCCTTTTACTTGAAATAATAAAGTTTTTCTTATTTCATTTATATTTTTTCTTTATCCTATCTATTTTTCACCAAAGCTGTTAATACATTTAGTTCTATATTATCTTAAGTCAAGTGATTCCTCATTGACCTTGATTCCTTTATTGTATATTTCTCTAGATTGAATACTAACTGTATAGAATTCTTTACCACAGACATGATTCTCATTTCCATTCCCAAATATTATTTCTTTTCTTCCATAACTAGAAAACTTTGAATTTTAAATGCTGCTTCATGTAATCCATCCACTATAGTTGCACATACACGAAGAAAAGGCTTAAAATTTTCCTTATCTGTCCAAAGGCTAAATGGAATAATATTACACTTTTCTTCTGCAGGAGGTCTAACTGTAGATCTTAAAAATCTTTCCACTTATTATAATTAGTGATATTATTTTCCACTTATTATATTATTGACTTGATATATTGAAATCTCCCTTATCACAATCAATGATTTCCTGAAACTCCTGCCATCTGACTTCTAAATTAATCAGAAGGAACTTGCCATCTGTTTCTCCTATTGGAATTTCCCAATCAAAACTGTCTTTTCTCATCTAAATCATACTTCCATTTTTAACTCGGATTCATTATTATATTGATAATCTAAGTTACCACATTTCCTTTTGTATACAATTTTTTATACATCCTGCTTCTTGACATTTATAACAAGTAACAAATTTTTGTTATGCAATTCCTGTCTCATGCTGTTCTAGTTTCTTTCTTGGAAGATCAAATTCTTTCCATCCACTGTACTGTTTTTTACTTTCAGGTTTTTATAGTAGATTTTCTTCTTAATCAGAACTTCTTGTTTAGAATCATATTTAAAATTTATTGTGGCTTTATGAACTACATCAGAAAATTGATTTCTCGAATTAAATCAGATACTGAAAGCCATTTTTTTGTTTTTTTTAGATATGAGTGATTTTGCATAAGCTGGCAAAGTGTTTTATTTTATCTGTAATTATTAATTATTTAAGGTTTTAATTTTTAGAATTTAAATAGAATTCTGAGGCAGATGCATGCAGTGAATAAGTCTCGCGTTATTGGTCCTTATGAAGTTAAAAAATTTTTTTCTTGTGTTGCAGTGGTGATGATTATCTGATGTTCTTTGAGAATAATACTTTTAATTTTTACCTAGTCTCTCCCTCTCGCATCTTTATTATCTAGCATTACATGCAAGTAAGGATTGCAATATCGGACAAAAGTTCAAAACCGGCATTCGGTATTTTTTAGATCTAAATACCGGGATACCAGTTTTAATACCGGTTGTAGAAATTTTTTAAAAAAAGAAAGAAAACACAGGTGTTTCTTTGTTTTATTTGCCAGTTTTATTAAAGAATGTAAATATCACAAAAGAAATGTGTAACTTATAAATTATTACAGTATGTAAAGTGTCAAAAAATTAAGGAACATCCTATTTATTTAAATCACAAAAAAGTGTAAATAATATCACTATTCAGTCTGTGGTACTATTATACATTTTTGAAATGTGATATTAAAAAAACATAATGCATCAATAGTACTATCATTAGGCCTGGAACGTCAACTGGAATCAACTGATTTTTTATGTTCTTTATTCTTCTTCATTATTATGGAGTATTATTTATGAGTACATATATATATATATAATAAATCTGAAAAATAGTTTGAACTCTAAAGTATGATATGCAAATACAATGTGAATAACAAACTCGCCCAATTTTAAAAATATCGAAATATTACAGACTTTCTTCACAACTACAACCTTGTTTTCACAGATAAGAATCCTAAATTTCTAGTAAATACCGAAGAAACGATATTTAAATTTGTGAATGCCGGTATTACAAAATTGTACAAAATGGCTCAAAAATACCGGTCTTTGGTATACCGGTATTAAAATCCCTACATGCAAGCCTTTGGTAAAACACCCTTTCAAATAGGTTAATATAATTCCCCTTGAAAATCTTTTGGGACCTTAAACAGTTTAAAAACCTTTTCTGCATGGTAGAAAAATAAATACTATCCTTCCCTCTCTGGTGGGTTACAACTGACATCTTTCATTTGCTGGCAAATAATCAAAAAGGAATTTCCTATCCTACCTTGTTTGTGTTCCAAGCCTATGCTTAACTGATTGATCTTCAAAATGCCTAATTCCAAATTTTAATTTTTCTTTTTTAACTTATTTTTTCCCTTTCTAGTCTTGGACTTAAAATAGTTGTAATAATTCCTTAACAAAAAACTTTCCTCAAATTCTAAAAACTAAATTTTGATTTCAAGAGGCAATATATATATATATATCACATACATATCATAAATAATAATTCATACTTCATTAAATATAGAAACAAATTAAAATCTCTAAAAATATAATTATATTTTAAAATTTAAATTTTTAACATAATTTACTCTTAAATAAATATTCTTCAATTATATTAAAAACTTAGCAATACATTATTTGGTTAACTTAATTTTCATAAATGCATGAATATACTCAAATTCAAATACAAGACAGAATTACGTGAAACACAAAATTTCCTTAGTTTAGGTCTATTTATAAATTTAAAATTATATATATAAATGCTTTTGCTTTTCATTAAGAGCTATATTTTACTGCACATAACATCAAAAATTGTTCCAGGTAGAAAAAAAAAAAAAAAAAAAAAAAAAAAAATAATAATAATAATAATAACTTATATAGCTAAAGATTCCTTTCAAATTAGCTGAGTAACATTATAGTTTCATAATGGTTTAAAAAAATCATAATAATTTTGATTGAAGAAAATTGAAGCTGTATAACTTTTAGTAATTATTTCTAAATATTAAAAATGTACAACAGCCTTAACAATTTCTCTGACTTCATTTTTTTGTGTGTTTTATAAATATCTTTTTCCAATCATTATGCTAATTTAAAACAGTTATTTATTGTATTTTCAATACTGTTATTCTTAACCAGTACTTATATTTCAAAAAAAAATTCCTTAAATTATGAAAACAGAATTTTTTATCTTTTATTAAAAATAAATAATATAGACAACTATCTAAATTGTAAAAATAGTTATATCAATGATTATATGTGTTGAATAGTGATAATTTAAGAAGTATTATTTAACTGCATACAATTTTATTAACAATCATTTTGATAGTTAATTTTAACTATTTTAGAAATTATAAAAATTTTATATCAAGCTCACCTATTTTACATTAAGATTTCTTGTTATTTTTTTTTTTTTAAAGTTTTTATGTTGGTGTTTATTTGCAGAGCAAAATTTTATATTTAATATTGTTCCTTATAATATTTTTAGAGTGACAGCAAATAATATATTGTGAAATAATATTCTTGTGTCTGATCTCAAATGTTTATGTTGATTTCAAAGTTTGAAGAAATCTAAAAATATATTTTTTATTTGTATTTCAATTTAATTTTCAAAAAAACATGTTAACTTTCAGTTACTCTGCAGAATGATGTAATGTTAAGAAGTAAAATTTATGTCAATATTTCTGCATTTGCTTAGGTTATTGTAATAATGAGTTCCATGTCCTGCTTTCTATGCAAAGGAGTCTCTTAAATAACTGTTGCTAGTTACTTCATATATAGCATAACTTAATAGTACCTAATGATAAAACTCAGCAATTAAGAAAAAGTAATAAATTGTATATGTCAGATATTAATTCTGACATATTTTTGATAAATTTTACAACATTCTACTTTTGTATCATATTTTATTTATCTAAAAACAATAATTTTATATGCAATTAATTATTTCTAGATTGACAATGTTCAAATTAATTTGCTAAAATTTCAAAATTCAAAGGAAAAATGAAGTTTCAAAGGAAGTTAAACGTGTGAATTGAAGAAACTGAAACTCCTACAAGAAATGCATATTATTAACATATTTAATTATATAAATTCTTTGAGTTTTCAATATGCTAATTATTTTATACAGATTTCTTTTAAATATGCCATAGATTATAAATTTGTTTTTAGCTAAGTACAATTATGACAAACAAAATTCATAAAGTCCTTAATTAACTGGAATTCATATAAAATAAAAACAAGTCAGTTACTGAAAAAAAAATGCTCTTTATTGTTAATGAGAGGACCTTCTGTTTAATAACATGCATAACTTTTTTATTCTATCAGTATTTAGAAAAATTATTACAGGATATTTTAAGTTATTCACGTATGAAGATGAAACTTACAAAACTCCAAGAATTTTTATGAAGGAATTAATTAATATATTATATTATTTAAATGGATTTATTTTATGTTTTCTGTAATGTAATCTGTCATATAGTTTCAAAGTTTTTTTTTTTTTTTTTTATCACTAGGAAAATCAAGAATTATAAAATAGATAGAGATCCTGATTTCGGACTTTGCATTACACAAGCACTTGCTAAATCTAGTTGTGGTATGTATTTTATTATTTTTTACCTCTTAAAAGATTTTTAATTAGTGTATTATATGATAAGAATGCATAAATAATTGTTTTGAAAGTATTTCGTCATAGTTTTTCAATTATGAAAAAAATAAAACACAACAGCGTTTTAATATTGGTAATGATCAAAATTTGTCAATATCTAAGAAACTATTTAAAAAAACTATTTTAAACCTCCTTATTTTGAAATTTCTTATTGGAGTCTCATTACTTTTATTATATATTTTAATAATTGAATGTATAGAAAAATATGTGTAAAATGTTTTCTAAATGTGGTTAAATATTTATTATTAACAATCCTTTCTACTTACATTAAAAAACAATTTTATGTTTTAATTTCTTAATGGCAGAGCTATTACATATTTTATTGCAATAAAAATGAATGTAACAAAAATAGAGTTGTTGCACTCTATGAAACTTGGCATGAAGGTTGTGTCAAGCCTACTATGTAAAATGATTAAAATTGCAGCATATTGTGCAAGACAATAGATTGTATTAATATTCATACATGTTAGCTCATAAATAATTATTTTAAAGGTACCTTATAATTACCTTACCTTTATGCAGCAGTTTATCTGCTTTTGAGCAACTTTTTTCTCCCTTATTCTGTAGTCAAAGTAAAAAATATCAGTAACCATCTGTGTTTTTAAGAAGGTAAGAGTCATTGGGGGATAGAGGTTGGATATTGAGCTCATGAAGTTGCCTCCTACTTCTGCCAATTTTGACAGTACTGCAAGCAGATGTTGGAATTGTATACATAAATGAATTCGTACACATAGTACTCTGACTCAGTTTGCATTATTAATAGTTATCCTGAAGTTGGGACACTATTTAATAAGAATGTCCTCAAACAACCAATAAACATACAATTAAAATGTAATCTTCCAATTTATAATATGTTGAGTCATACAAATTATTTTAATTTATTTTTAAGACTTTTGATAATTGAAAGTAAAATTATTATATTTTTCAATAAATGACACACTGCAATTGAATTAAGAAAAGTGTGTCAAGCATAACTATATATACTGTCAAATTCATATTTCATTTTTATAATTTTCCCAAATGATTTTTAATTGCTAGCAAGGATGCCTGTAAAATATATATTAATATGAATAATGAATCAATGGGTTATTTATTTAGTATTGCATAAATATTAAGATATGCAATATATATATATATATATATATGTAATTGAAAATGTTTGTATTCAAGATGCATTACTTTTGTTCATTTTTAATTACCAAAATTTACATAATTATCATGTAAGTTATATTTATCAGTTAGAGCCTGATAGTAAACAACATTCTGTATTTTCCTGGCATTATCAAACACATATAAGTAGTTTCCATTCTCAACTCTAGATATTGCCACATATAACTAACTCATCTTAGACATGGCAAAGGCAAGTATAATCGGGAATTGTAGCCTTTTGAATTTTAACTGCATATTGGTTGCTGTCATGAGTATCCTGGAAATGAAGATGTCTTCATTATCACAGCCAGTATCTTCCAACTCCACACTAAGAAAGGCTCCCACTCATCCTTATAATCACATTTAGAACATCCAGTGGAGAATTCCTTGTAACTGAACTGCAGTAATCTAAAGTAAGTGACAATATACTTCAGATTGCAACATTGGCGA
Organism: Caerostris extrusa; assembly: GCA_021605095.1. Classification (NCBI taxonomy): domain Eukaryota; kingdom Metazoa; phylum Arthropoda; class Arachnida; order Araneae; family Araneidae; genus Caerostris; species Caerostris extrusa. The sequence goes on along the minus strand of BPLR01016260.1, from coordinate 1,563 downwards.
CTTCTTAGATATTAGGAGTCTAGGATTAAATTGGGACATTTTATGGATAAAATGGCAATGTAAATTTTTCTTATTTGTTAAACCAAACTTTAGGTTGTTGCAATAGCAGTTAATGTTTTATTGATTTTATGTCAGCTTGCCTGTGGACAGTACAACAGCATATAAAATGTCAACCATGGAAATTTTGCCAATTATGAGAAATCATCAAATTGATGAAAAACCTAATTGGGTAATTACTTGACTAATATTGATCCAGTTTCGAAAAAAAAAAAAAAAACTTTATATAGGCTTTGTATTTAAAAGTATCCTTGCCAATTTTGGTAAAATTTGGATGTAAATTTTTACCTTGCACAGGCAGATAGACATATAAAGAGATTAATCAGATTGATTTTAAATATTTCATTGAAAAATTTGTGTTAAAGACAAGTTAAAATTCATGTTTACTAAAATAATCATTAAAAACTATTTTTAAAAACTAGTTTTTTAAAGATTTTTTCTATCTATAAAGATGTATCCAATACTGACAAATATAATATTAATATTCCCAGAATTTAAATTTTACATTATTCTCATATTTTTGTAATTGTATTTAAATATTTTGCAGTGGAAATTATATGCCTGTGGTTGATGTAGAGTTTTTTGAGATATATTTATGATTTATCAGCATTCAGGTAGAGATCAATGACGATCTTCTTTGTTTCAGTGGGCTTGCTTGATTGTCTAAAATCACATGTCCCTTTAGAAATCAACTGCCTTTAGTGAATTACTAATATTCATCTTCCATTTTTTTTAAATTTATTTATTTAATTTTGTGCACAGTACATTTAATTTTTGTTATAATTTTGGCAATTTTTAATAATGGATTTTAAATATTATTCTGTAAAAAATTATTGCATCATTATTTGGTGAATACATATTCCATTAGAGGAGGGGGAAATCACCTTTGTATAACTACGCCATTAAGTACCACATACAAACCATATCGAAATAACTGGAGTAATCAAACCTATGACTATTGGTTTGTATTATCAGTTATTTTGAAAACGAAAAGCCAGGCTCTAATATTATTAATATTTAAAAATTAACCAAGTAGTGGCTAATATCGGTTTTTAAAATATACACTTTAAATACATAGATTTCATAGAATGCTTTCATTCAAAAATATTTTTTATGTGATGAGAAATAATGACTATTCAAATAAAATGGTGTTAAATCATTAAAAAAGTATTCAAATTGTTAGTGAACAGTAAGATATATATATTCTGAAATAGACAAAGTTTTCAAAAGGAACATCAAGAAATCCTGAACAAATATAGCTTTTATTTTTAAATAATTGAATAAACCGTGATTGATTTATCTCCTCATGAATTGTTGAAATAAATTGTTTCATCTTAATTTTTTTAAATAAACTTATTTTTTAACTTTCAGTCTTTTCAAGGCACTGTGTTTATTTTGAATTAAATCTGGAAGAAGAAGATAAAAAAATTTGATTTAGTTAATAACTTTTAAAAATTATTTTTTGATGCTTTGCTAAGAATAATGCAAAAAAATTAATTTAATTAG
>BPLR01016259.1:0-36334 GCA_021605095.1 Caerostris extrusa | reverse complement strand
GAACCAAAAATTAATCAAATTTATCTGTCTAGACTATAACTTAACTGAATAAATAAAGTAAATTAATATTACTTGTAAAAACACAAATAAAATAATAACAAATTTTTAAATAAAGAACGGAATTCCTATTATTTTAAATTAATAATAATTCTAATTCTTTATCAATTTTCAAATACTATTCATTCTGTTCCGTTTTTATTTGACAGTGAAAAGTTTTTTTAGAATCATTTAAACATTTTAAATGTAGGACGAACCAAAAATTAATCAAATTTATTTTTTTAATTTTTTATTTTCTGTCTAGACTATAACTTAACTGAATAAATAAAGTAAATTAATATTACTTGTAAAAACACAAATAAAATAATAACAAATTTTAAATAAAGAACGGAATTCCTATTATTTTAAATTAATAATAATTCTAATTCTTTATCAATTTTCAAATACTATTCATTCTGTTCCGTTTTATTTGACAGTGAAAAGTTTTTTTAGAATCATTTAAACATTTTAAATGTAGGGACGAACCAAAAATTAATCAAATTTATTTTTTTAATTTTTTATTTTCTGTCTAGACTATAACTTAACTGAATAAATAAAGTAAATTAATATTACTTGTAAAAACACAAATAAAATAATAACAAATTTTAAATAAAGAACGGAATTCCTATTATTTTAAATTAATAATAATTCTAATTCTTTATCAATTTTCAAATACTATTCATTCTGTTCCGTTTTATTTGACAGTGAAAGTTTTAGAATCATTTAAACATTTTAAATGTAGGGCGAACAAAAATTAATCAAATTTATTTTTTACTCCTTATTTTCTGCTCCAGACTATAACTTAACTGAATAAATAAAGTAAATTAATATTACTTGTAAAAACAATAAATAAAAATAATAACAAATTTTTAAATAAAGAACGGAATTCCTTTTTATTTTAAATTAATAATAATTCTAATTCTTATCAATTTTCAAGTACTATTCATTCTGTTCCGTTTTATTTGACAGTGAAAAGTTTTTTAGAATCATTTAACCAACCAAAATTAATCATTTAGCTTTTTTTCTCACTAGACTAAAAACTTAACAGGAATAAATAGAACACAAAAAAAACATTTTTAAATTTTTTATTTTAAATTAATAATAGGAATTCCTTCCCAGAAACTCCAATTCTGATTTTCTTAATATGACAATGAATAAAATCATTTAAGCTAAATGTAGGGTGAACAAAAATAATCTTTTATTTTATTTTCTCTCCAGAAAAACTTAACAGAATCAATGAAGTAAATTAATAATAAAAACACAAATAAAAATAATAATAAATTTTTAAATAAAAGAAAGGAATTCTTCTATTCTTAAATTAATAATAATTCTAATCCTTTTTATGAATTTTCAATTGCTATTCATCTTGATTTTTTTAATTTGACATGTTTTTTAACATTTTTTGTATTGTAATGTGTGTAATATGTAATTTGACATGTTTTTAGAATCATTTAACCATTTTAAATACAGGGCGATCCAAAATTAATGATTTATTGTTATTTTTTTTTTCCTAGATTAAAACTTAACAAAATAAATAAAGAAAATTAATAATTCTTGAAAAACACAAATAAAAATAATAATAAATTTTTAAATAAAGAAAGGAATTTCTTTTATTTTGAATTAATAATAATTCTAATCATTCAAGAATTTTCAATTACTATTCATCTTGATTTTTTTAATTTGACAGAAAAAGTTTTTTTTTTTAGAATCATTTTAGCCATTTTAAATATAGGGCGAACCAAAATTAATGTTTTTATATTTTTTTTTTCTTCCTAGACTAAAACTTAGAATAAATAAAGTAAATTAATAATTCTTGGAAAAACTCAAATAAAAATAATAATAAATTTTAAATAAAGAAAGGAATTCCTTTATTTTAAATTAATAATAACTATAATCCCTTATGAATTTTCAAGTATCATTCATCCTGATTTTTTTTTAATTTTGACAGTGAAAAAGTTTTTTAGAATCATTTAAACATTTTAAATGTAGGACGAATCAAAAATTAAGAGATTATCCCTAGACTAAAAACTTCTCTAACAGTATAAATAAAGAAAATCAATAATTCGTGGAAAAATACTAATAAAATAATAATAAATTTTTAAATAAAGAAAGGAATTTCTTTTTATTTTAGATTAATAATAATTCTAATTCTTTATCAATTTTCAAATACTATTCATTCTTGGTTCCGTTTTATTTGGACAGTGAAGTTTTTTAGAATCATTTAAGCATTTTAAATGTAGGGCGAACCAAAATTAATCATTTAGTTTTTTCTCGCTAGACCAAAACTTAACATAATAAAATGGAGTAACACACTCCTTTTCTTGAAAAACACAATAAAACATTTTCAAATAAAAGAAAATAATTCCTTTATTTAAATTAATAATAATTCTAATCCTTTATCAATTTTCAAATACTATTCATGCTGGGTTTTTTAATATGACATTGAAAAAGTTTTTTAGAATCATTTAATCATTTAAATAGAACGAACCAAAATTAATCATTCATTTTTTTTAATTTATTATTTTATCCCTAGACTAAAATTTAGCAGAATAAATAAAGTAAATTAATAATTCTCGGAAAAACACGAATAAAATGATAATAATTTTTAAAGGCGGAAAAAAATAGAATGTAGATAAAAACATTTATCTGTGTTGCCATTCTATTGTTGCTAAAAACTCCTCTCCTCCAGCCATACGAGTGGAACAATGGCCTCTACGGAAATGTTCCCTAACAATGGCTTGTTCTGGAAGATACTGAGAAACAAGCGAAAATGACAGCAGAACCAAACAGACAGATACAGCGGACACGATCAGATAAAAAGACTGTTCGCCTGAAAGAATTTTTTCTTTTATTGCGAGGAAATGCAGACCAGTTGGTGAGGTGCTATCTCTACAGCCATTTACTAGCGAGATAATGTCAAGAGGAGTTCGAAAGTACAAAATAAATGGCAAATAAACAAATGAAAAACAGTAGATTCCGTGTACTTGTTTTTTCTGGCGGGAGTATTACAGCAACAATCTGTTGTTTATCTAACGTACCTTTTATTTAGTTGCTATTACAAAAAACGTTTATTTGTGCATAAATTACGAAACATCATTTTTGCTTAAATGTTTTAAGTTAAGAAAAAAATACAGAAGTGATAAAACATCTGCTTTGCGCATAATTTTGCTTATGATGATTATGGTGGTATATATCAAATAGAAAACTATTGAAATTAATTTATTTTCTAACGCTTTTGTTTTTGGTTAGTTATATTAAAACTTTTAATTGTAGTGTGCAGGTTGTACAGCTGGATTGTAACTGGGTATGATTGAGTGTGAGTTACTTGAAGCACAGGTTGGAGAACACACAGCTTTATTTTTTTTTACACATTGACAAACACCACACACATACAATTACAAAATGCACAATATCTAACACATTTAAAGACATATAATTATAAAGATATATAATCGTCGAAGGATTCCCCGAACAAGCCAAAAATAAAGATACTCAGGTAAGCGCAGAATGCACGAAATGATACTTGCTCTCCGGGTAGGCCGACTATTACGCGTTGGGCTCTACTTCCTCTCAGTGAGAGTCTCGGATACCTACTGATCCTTTTCTCCTGAACGCCACAGGGGGCGCTCTTGCGTGGGGGAAGCCCCGTTATATATTTTTTTCATCATCATCGATTTTCCAACATCGTTTAATGATAATTCAAGTCGGATTATCACTAATGCATCTCGATCGAGTCATTGAAGACATGAACAAATGATTCATAATGAACTAATGGCATTTGATATAAAATGAACAGCATATCTCTATAATAAATAAACTACATTTATGAATCAGTAGCGCATTTACTAATGCACCACACATAAGAGCAAAAGTTAGATTCCCAGTGATTGCGACACCGTTTTGAAAACGAATATAACTGGAGGTGATTGGCAGCACTCCTCATTCAGACTGTATCTGAATTTTCCTTGTTTTCTTATAGTATTGTAACCATGTTTGCTCTATGCTGCAAGAAGCGCCCCCTGTGGCTTTCAGGAGAAATGATCAGTAGGCCTCAAGACTCACACCCTAGAGGAAATACAAGTGCAGCCAGTGCTGCCTTTGAGAAAAGTCCTAGTTTACAGCCCGAGGTAAGATATTTAGCCCAACCCTGACATTGGTTGGTCTACAGGCTCTCACCCAGCAGTGAAGACCAGCGCTTATCTGAGTATTGGCTTTTCGGCAGGGAGTGGGAGTCCGTCCACCTCCAAAATATGTATTACCACACATTTGACTGTGTGAAATATTGTCTGTCTCTAATTGTTTGTGTGTGGTATTTGCCGTCTGTAAATAAGAGCTTACCCAAGTTCTCTAACATGTCTCGAGTCTCCACCCAACTCATTCTCATACACATTAGTATAAGTACTCATACTCAGTTACAATCCAGTGCTCCAATCCACAACACTACAACATGCAATTCCAAAAAGAAGTTAACTCTAAGGTCCATGACTGTCCATAAGTGAACTATAATATAAATTAAGTATAACTATAAAAACAAGATTTATTAAGAAAAATTGATTTCAAATGTTATTGAGAGATAAATATTCAGATATATTTTTTAAAAAAAAGAAATACAGCAAATACAATTATTTTAAATCGTTTTTCAAAAGAATTTTCTATATATTAATTCCGAGAAAATCATTCACTAAATTTAATTCAAAAATTCTAGGAAAATTAATCTTCAATGATATACCGACCTGGATAGGAAAATTAAATATTTGTTTCATTTTCTATACATTTTTTCATGAGTCAGTAAATGTTTTTATCAATTCGTTTTGTTTTGATACATACTTTTGAAAGTTTTATTTCATAAATGAATTTCTTTTTTTCGACGTAGCACAATTAAATAAAAATTATGCTCCAAATAGAAGTAAACATTATTATTTCATTGATAATTTTAACTATTAGTTAAAAAAAATTAATAAAATTATCAATATAAAGCTTGTCGGGCATATATAAGTAAATCCTTGGATTTAAAAGTAATAGTATATTCAAATATTGAATTATAAATGTTTCATATGTATGTTGTCTTATCATTTAAATTAATTATGCATTCTAATATATTTAAGCTTTGATAATCTAAAATTTCTCATATATAAATATATTTAACTTAACTTCATAAATACGTAAATACACATTAGTAATTCCACTTTCCATATTAAATTTATGCTTCAATCTCTTTATTACTAATTTTTTTAGCTTAATAATTTAACATTATTTAATAAATAATTCTAGCCATAAAAATTAAAACGCAGTTGAATAAAGTATAGCCAATTAATATTATTAACTATCATAACTTAATGGTAAATGGTTAGTAGTCAACGCTAATTAATACTCCTTAATAAAGACACTGTTAAATTTTGATGATACATTTATACCCTACCACAATTCTAATTAATATAATGTAATTAACTATCGTTAATTAATGGTAGGGGTTAATAGTCAACGTTAATTAACGTTATACATGTTTTGAATATTATTTAAAAGATGTTTTAAATTTTTATTTACATTTATCTTAAGAAGCACATACATCTGATTTATTAAAAAAATTTATATTAAATATTTCATTGATTGAATCTTTTTGTATGTAAATTAATATGGGTATAAACCTAAATGTGAGGAGATACCCCTAAAGCCCATGTTATGCCTTTTCTGCATCAACTCTCTGTGAAGTGTTCATGAAGGTATACATAAATAGAATACAAGGTCAAACGATGTAAAAATACTTCTTTATCTTTTAAATTATATTAGATTTAAAAAAAGAATCTTTTTCATTAAAAATTCATTTATGCATTTTTGTTAAATATTAGAATCAAAACTAAAGTTCCAATATATAATATAATATACATTAGACTCAAACTCTATGAGGCTTTAGATTTGAATTTTCTCTTTCGTTTTAATTATGAATACTTTCTGAAATATGAATATATATCTACTTAAAGATCTTCTTAATGCGGATAAATGAGGAGTTCTTAATTTTATATTAAAATTAGGAACAGAGGAAATTTTTTTCATTAACATTAATTGATGACAATTACAAAAAGTTTCGTTTCTAAAATTTTTAAATATAAAATTCAAATGACTTTTCAAAAACAATTAATTTCATTTTTTTTGTTCAATTTAGTCTCATTTTCTGTTATTTGATGTTTTTGCATTCAGGTTCTATAAGACATTTACATTGTTGTGGTGAATAGTCATAGCATCACTCTATGATGCTTTTAATTTTCAATTTTCTTTTCGTTCTGAATATGTTTTCTGGAATATAAATATATCTACTTAAAGAGTGCTAATGAAAACATTTCGTTCATAATTTTAATATGAAAATTGAACTCTTCATTTAAGTGTCCGCATTAAGAAGACTTTTCAAGTAGATATATTTGTATTTGTAAATTTTCATGCTCAAACAAGAAAAATTCAAATTAGGATATATTATATTTGAGAAAAGTATATATAGATGATATATAAAAAGTATATCTAGATTTCTGTTAAATTTTAGAATAAAACTAAAAGCAGCAAAAATAAACTGCAGAATGAATGTTGATATCATTCTGAGGGTTAAATCTCAGAAGAATTTGCCTTATTTTTAACCATTTCCAGTCTACTTAACATTTTATTTTCTAAATTTGTGAATAGCCCCTTCATGGGTTTATGAAAGATTCACGTATCGACAGCACGCACGTAAAACAAAACAAACGAAGCACAAAAAAATAAAAAATAAATAAATAAATAAATAAAACGCCGAGTGCATCGTCGAAAAGAACCCAAGAGAAACACAAGAAAGGCACTTTAATTCTATACAAGTTTCCACTGACTAGAAAGGGTTCTTTAGGAAATAAAATAAAAAAAGAATAATGAATAATATTAAGCTTAATTATGGAAGGAGTAAATTCGCGCCATTTGTAGGAAGTGTCATGTTAAGGTTGCAATTAATCTTAGGCAAAGGTTTGTATAGTTTTGTTTCAGAAAAGGGCCTGTTCTAGTCGATTTCAGGGAGCTCGTACCACATTTCGGGTTCAAGTGCGAAAAAGGTCATTTAAGTGGTGCCCAACCTCTGATGGGGAAAGGCGTTTGTGGGCTAGACATTGAATTTCCATTGGAATTTAGGAAAGATTTCTTCAAGTTTTCTTTTTTATGTGGTGGTTGATTAAAGGAATCGCATTGAATTGCCAAAGGCATCCAAGACTAAACTGTCTGTTTATGAAGTGAAGCAAAGAAATGATTACGTGCTTATAAAAATAATCAAATACACCTGGATTGATTTAATTGAAGAAAGTATTTTTAAAGTTTGAATTAAAAATCATCAAGTTTCTTGAATACTCAAAATTTAGAAAATGACCCTCTTCTTTTATTGAAAAAATTTTTAACAATTAACTCCCATGCATTACAGATTTACTTTGGAAATTACAAAAATAGTGAAAACCAGAACAAAACATTAACTATAGAGATTACAATAATATCAAAACTGTGACTACATAAAAAGGATAAAAAAATTAATCGCTGAATTTAGCATCAACTCTAGAGCCCACTTAAATCTGTTCTACGATTTTCTTAATTCAATGAAAGAACAACTTTATATGTCAAATGATCTTTGTCCATCTCAGAGATCTTGTTGCACAAATGAATAAGTGATATACCACTCAATATAACTCAAAGGCAAAACATTATGACCACCCTACATTTGCAATGAACTCACCTGGATGATGTGGAAGACACGTCGTGATCAGGTGGAAGTGGTATTTGCTGCTGCTGGAGAGTCTGAAGAAATCATTCTTTCACTTACTCTGTGTGTGATGGGAAAGGCTGCGGATCTAAGCGACTTTGATAGAGGGGGCAGATTGTAATGGCTCGAAGGCTCGGGTGCGTATTTCCACGACTCGTGGGTTGTTCGCGATCTGCAGTTGTTTAGTACTGAATGCAAAGTGGATGAATGACGGTGAAACCAGCAGTAGACGACATGGTGTTGGACGTCACACACGCTATCAAAAGAAAAGGTCGCCGGAGACTTCTCAAGCATGGTAAAGTAAACCAGAGCCAGACAATGGCTCAGCTGACAGCCCAATGCAATGCAGGGCCAAGTAGAATAGTATCCGGAGCACACTGTTTGTGTTGGATATGGGGCTGCACACAAACGTCCCAATCGTGTGCGCTTTGCTGACCAAGCGTCATCGCCAACTGCGGCTGCACTGGGCCCGGGAACATCGTGACTGGTCCATGGATCAGTGGGAGAGAGTTGCCTGGTCAGATGAATCACGGTTTTGTCATTCATTACGCCGATAGCCGTGTCAGGATACACCGTCTTCAGGCGAACAGTTGCCCCCTCAATGTACAGTGGGTCATACAGGCCGGTGGTGGCGCTATTATGCTTTGGGGGACGTTCTCTTGGGCGTCTCTGGGACCCGTGGTTGTGGTAAGAGCAGACCATGAATGCTACAGGATATCTGAACATCATTGCGGACCAGTTGCACCCTTATATGGCCTCTGTTTTCCAGCTGGAAATGGAATGTTCCAACAAGGACAACGCCCCTTGTCACAAGGCTAAAATTGTGTTGGAGTGGTTCCAGGAACATGATGCTGAATTCCAGTTAATGTCTGGCCGCCTAACTCAAAGGGATATCAATCCGATAGAACACATTTGGGATGTCCTGGGACGGCAGCTCAGAGTTCCAAAAGACCACCCATTCGCAATATCTCGGATTTGCGTGATGCGTTGCTTAAACATCTGGTACAATCTGTTTCCGGGCCATCTACCAAGAACTTGTGACATCCATGCCAAGGCGGGTTGAAGCTGTGTTGCGCGCCAAAGGTGGGCCAACTCGTTATTGACAGGTGGTCATAATGTTTTTGGCTCTTGAGTGTATATACCAATGCCGTGTACACTTTTAGCAACACAATCATGTCCAATCACCAGGAGGAAGAATGCGGAGATGGATCTAAGGGAATGTAACATCTCAGCCTATACTAGATCTATAACGGCTTCCAGAAGAGAGCCACTTTCAGGTTCATGGGAACCCTTTAAATTTTATCTACAAACGTAAACTACTATATATATAGAACTACTATTTACAAAAAATGAAATTAAGGATATAAATTAGATACGCAAGTGCAGTTCCCTTCAAGTTCGAAGCTGTTCAAAGTTCTCGAGTTTACGACGATTCTAAACACCTGAAGCATATCTTAACTATCACATGACGTGATCTACGAAACCATGAGGATCTCACATTAAAAAAACGGCGGAAAACTACATGCAAATTTTATCACTTTAGAGAAAAAAAGGATAAAAACACTTTCTGGTCTACACGTGGCAGAATTCTCTCCAAAAAAAACTCCTTTTCAGACAATACAACAAGAGGGGGTGTCAGCTTTCATCACTTCTCTTTCGAAGTAAACATTTTCAGCCTATGGTCTATCACCCATCACGATGCAATAACTCATGTGTGTAGTTCCTATATTCCATTTGTCATTGTTTCAACATGTGAAGGTCGAACAGACAATCGTTAATTTCATCAGGTCTCATTATCCATTCCGCTGAATATTCGCTCATCGGATTTGAGTGACAGACTTTTCTCATTGGTACAAAACACTAATTGCGTGTAATATAACTACCTACAATAAGTCTTGTCATGCTGTCTAATTTGAATGATGGGTTTTATTATATATTTTTTCCAAATAACATACATTCCTCTCACCTAGGAAGGAAATGTCAAGACTATTCTTTCGTGAGAAAAAAATGCTAAAATTTTATTAAAAATTTATTAAATTAAAATTAAAATTATTATTTAATTAATAATTAAAATTATTAAAAAGTTATTATTGAAATATTATTAAAATTTTTTATTATGATTAAATTAAAATTAAAATTATTATTTAATTAAAAATTAAAATTATTAAAAAAAAGTTATTATTGAAATATTATTAAAATTTCTTTTATTATTATTAAATTAAAATTTATTAAAAAATTATTAAAAATCTAAAATTTTTATTATTAAAATTAAATTATTATTATTAAAATTAGATTATTATTATTAAAATTATATTATTAAAATTATTATTAAAAATGTATTAATTATTATTAAATTAATTATTAAAATTAAAATTTCTACTTCGTATTATTATTAAAATTATTCAAAATTTCTCAATATCTAAAATTTCTTTTAAGCCTATATCTAGAATGCTTCACAAATTTATTTTGGATTAAACATGACATTTTCCTACATTGAAATGTTTTACTTTAAAAATGAAATATAATTCCATACTAAAAAGCACCATCAGTATCAAATACATTGCACGGAATCAGTTAAGAAATTAAAAGGCTTGCATCTTTTCAAAGGTTTTAGCCTCTTTTTTTCTATTTAACAGACTGAAAAGCTATAAGCTTCCGTTTTTTGTACAGCTATTCATTGCCAGAAAAATTAAATATACGTGAAGGAAGTAATAAGAAAAAGTAAGAAGCAGATTTCGTGAAAATTCTTAGTATTTTTAAATAAATATTTCAAGGGTGGTCATTTATCCTAAGAAAATCTCCATGATTATTGAATAAAAAATAATAAAAAGAACCTTATCTAATGGAAATTTTTCTTTGAAACCAAAAATAAATACTTTTTATATTTTATAAGGAGATTTGAAACGTTCGCATTTGATCTTTTAAAAGTGAATGAAAACTCAGGGGAGAAATGAAAACAATATATATATATATATATATATATATATATAAACACATTACAGAAAGAAACTTCATTTGAATTCTCTAAGAAAATACGAAATAAAATGTCTGAAAAGTCAAAAACAGATTTGTGGTAGAATAAAGGATATATATATATATATCTTTATATACGCTATTCCTTAAGTATACTTTCAGACATTATGTAAACATTTGAATTCCTGTTCTGTTATAAAAACCACTATTTATCTAAAGTTAAATCTTTGTAATGTACATACATATGCATTTCTTCTAAATTCGATGGTCATTTATTTCACAAGAATTTTTCAATTACAGAATTAGCTTTTTATAATATTGAAGCTTAAAAATCAAAATAGTTTTTTTAAATTTGTTTTTTAATACAGTTAAAGAATAACAAACATCAGCACCCTAATTATGTGAATATATATTTTTTATATGTGCAACTTTGAACTATTAGGACGATTATTATGTGAGAAGGAAGTAAAAAGAGAAACCAAGCAAAGATTTCATTGAAAATCTTCATTTTAGTAGCTGTTAAAAATATATAGTAATTTCAATAAATTATATTCTTTTTGAAAATCGGTGGTAAATGGTTATCCTTTTAACATGGAAAAATCTCCATTTATTTTTTTTTACGATTATCAAAATGCCAAAAATGGAAAATGTTTTTAAAACCTAGACTTATTTAATGGAAATCTTTCTTTGAAACAAAGTAAATACTTTTTTTATATTTTCAGTTAAGCCATTAAAGGTTAGCATTTTTCAACTTTATCCTTTTCTATTTAATAGAAACGTTTTTTTTTTTGCATTTTATATAAGAAGTCTTTCGTGAAAATCTTAGCTTTTCAATAAAAAAAAATATCTTAACGAATAAAAAATCTCCATGATTAGAATAAAAAGAAGAAAACCTATTTAATGGAAATCTTTCTTTGAAACAAAGTAAATACTTTTATATTTTTATAAGATTTGAAACGTTTGCATTTGATCTTTCGAAACGAATAAAAAACTCAAGGGTATATATATATATATATATATATATATATATATATATATATATAAACACAGAAAAGGATCTTCATTTGAATTTAAGAAAATACGAAATAAAATGTCTCAAAAGTCAAAATAGATTTGTGGTAGAATAAAGGATATATATATATATATAAACGCTATTCCTTTTTGTAAATATCAAGTTCTGTATTTACTAAATATATACAACTACTATTTATTTAAAAAGGTAAATCTTGAAATCTACAAACATATACATTTCTTCTGAATTCAATGTCATTTTATTTCACAGGAATTTTCAATTACAGAAGTGTTTTAAATATTGAATCTAGAAAGAATCAAATCGTTTTAAAAAGTTTTTAATACAGTTAAAGCCCAACGTACAACAAAATGTTAATTATGTGAATATTATTTTTTAACTCTTATGGTAACTTTGAAACACCTTAAAAACTATTATAATTACGCTGAAATAAACTTTTTATCCCTAATATACATAAGTTTTATTATTTGTATTTACTATATACAATGAGAATCATTAAGTCACTCAACCTTATAATATTAACTAAATCGAATTGAATTACAGGTTAATATTCGTCTTTCAATATAAAAATACTCCATTTAGTTTGCTCTTCAAAAATTTTTTTATTAACCAGTTTAAAATAAATAAATTAAAATTTATTCTTAAAAATATGTTAGTATAGTATATTATATATAATAAGAATTAGAATTTATTATTATATTCATTTTGAAAATCGGTGTGCAATAAATATTAGCAAATTGTAATATAAGATTTAACATTGAAAGAATAATAGTTAACTTTCATTGAAAGTTCTTCCAAAATTAATTATTATCCGAAAATTTAATTAATTACAAAAAATTTCTTTTTTAAATTTTTCTTATACTTAGAATTGCTTAACATTTTATTGGATTAAACATCCAAGGCATCTTGCTACATTCAATTATTTTTATCTAAAAAATGAAATTTAATTCCACTACTAAAAATATATCCATTTATATACATTGCGGAATCAATTAAGCCATTAAAGGTTCAGCCTCTTTTTCCATCTAATAGACCCAAACTATAAGCTTCCTTTTTAATCAGCTATTCATTGTACTAAAAATAAAATGTAATATTAGTGGAAGTAAAAATAAGCAGAAATCTTTATATAATAAAATCTTATTTTTAAGAAATAAATATCTTACGGTACAATTATTTATCTGAAAATCTCACAAGTTTATAAAGCACTATTTATTTAAAACGTAGATCATGAAATCTACAAACATATACATTTCTTCTGAATTCACGATGTCATTTATTTCACAAGAATTTTCCAATTACAGAATTGTTTTAAATATTAAAGCTATAAAAATATATAGTTTTTTAAAATTTGTTTTTTAATACAGTTAAAGAACAACAAACAAATAAAATCTTAATTATGTGAATATTATTTTTTTATATGGTAACTTTGTACTATTATGACGACTATTATGGTAATTTTGAAACCTGTAAAACTATTTTGGCAGCGTTGAAATCACCTGTTTATCCCTAATACACTAAGTACAGTATTTTTATTTATTAATATACAAATGAGAATCATTAACTCACTCACCTCATAATATAACTAAATCGAATTAAATTAAACGGTAATATTCGTCTTTTATTATAAAAATACTCATTTAAAAGCTGTCTAAAATTTATATAGTTTAAAATAAATAATTTAAATTTATTCTTAGAATATATTATATAGATCCATATATTGTTAGGATATATTATATATAATAATAATTAGAATATATTATTATATTCTTTTTGATAATCGGTGTGCAATAAATTATACAGCTAGGAAAAATAAACTGTGAAGAAAGTGAAAAAAAAAAATAGAAGATTTCACGAAAATCTTAGATTTTTAAAAATATCTTAACGGCCAGTAGAATATTTTTGAGAAAATGGAAACATTTAAACTGGAGGAATAAAATACCATTTGATTGATAATTATTGAGCTTAAATAAATTGATAATTATTGTAAAAAAGTAGAAAAATTAATTTGCAAATATTTTATTATTAGAAAATATTACAGAACACACAGATGAATATTTGAGCCTGAGTAAAAACTTTAAGGCCAACATAGAAAATAACATATAAGAAAAAAATTACAAATTCTTAGAAGGTTGTGTAGGAGCCATTACTTCGAATTACTTCAAATATTCTTGTTTTCATGGATGAAACGAGTTTTTGACAAAGGGTGGGGTCGGTTTTATACCATTCATCTTCGATAGTAGATTTCAGCTCTGTTGTTGATGTAAAATGTCTCCCATTTGCATAAACTCTTCTTGCTAAGTCAGCCCAAAGGTTCTCGATTGGGTTGATGTCAGGTGATCTAGCTGGCCATTTCACAGTTTCAACATTGTTGACTTGGAACCAATTTTTTTGTGCTGTTACTCGAATGGATCGGTGCATTGTCTTGCTGATATTTCCAATTTTCTCCAGCAAGACATTCAGCATTTGGCAAAAGATGATTTGTTAGGACATTTTGGTATCCTTGTGAATTCATTCTACCTGAAACGAATGCAATTGAGCCCACACCATTGTAAGAAAAACAGCCCCAAGTCATGACAGACCCTCCACCTAATTGGCGCTTGGAGAATATTTCTTTTTCATTTCTTATATCATGCCAGTAGAAATTCCAGCCATCTGGTCCATCCAAATTCCATTTTTTTTTTCGTCAGAAAAAAATAATTTCTATCCATTAGTTGTCCCAGGTCATGACTTTCTGGCCAAAGTTCAAACGCTCTATTTTGTGTCTCTGCAGTAACTGAGGGCTTAGTCAATTTTCTGTATAAAAGTGTACCTTCCAGACCTTCTTAATTGTGTTATAAATCGTTTTTGACAAACTTTTAAGCCTGTCGTCGGAATCAGTTTCCTGGTTGAGTACTTTCCAGTAGATGCAAGTTGGCAAACTCGTCTTTCATCACGAGGACAAAGTTTTAGGTCTTCCCCTAAAGCATTCTTTTACCATAATTGTCTTTCAATTTTAAAAAATTATTGACTACAGTCTTTGTTCTTTCCTATCTTATTCACAATAGCACGACTACTCATTCCTGTTGAAAACAAAGCTTCGATCTGTCCTCTTTCACGATCAGTTAACTTCTTACCCTTCGCCATCTTCACAAAGATCACCAATACTTCGAAGAAATGTATGACAAATATGAAAATTGCAGCGTTGTCACAAGCTAGTAGTTGCAATGGTAATTACACGATTATATTATATTTATTTAAAAAATGATTGGTGGCCTTAAAGTTTTACTCAAGCAGAAATACTAACTTTGTAAATAACCACATGTTTCTCATAATCATGTATTTACAAATTATGTTTTATAGCATTTATTTCTTATCAATGAACTTTAATAATTAATATTATTTGAATCTCTTTTATTTCATTTTACATTTTCTCAAAAATTTTACTGGCCTTAAAGTTTTACTCAGGCTGTATATATATACGCAGAAAAAGAACTTCATTTGAATTTAAGAAAATACGAAATAAAATGTCTCAGAATGTCAAAACAGATTTGTGGTAGAATAAAGGATATATATATATATATACTATTCTTTAAGTATACTTTCAGACATTTTGTAAACATTGAGTTCTGTTTGGTTATAAAACTACTATTTATTTAAAGGTGAATCTTGAAATCTACAAACATATGCATTTCTTCTGAATTCAATATCATTTATTTCACTGGAATTTTTCAATTACAGAATTGTTTTAAATATTGAAGCTGCAAGATTCAAATCGTTTCTTAAAGGTTATTTTTTTTTAATACAGTGAAAGCCCAGTGAACAGCAAAAATCTTAGTTATGTGAATATTATTTTTAGCTATTATAGTAGCTTTGAAACACTTTAAAAACTATTATGGTAATGTTGAAATTAATTTATCCCTAATACACTTAAGTTTATTATATTTATTTATTAATATACAAATGAGAATTATTAACTCACACAATCTCATAATATTAACTAAATTGAATTGAGTTACCGCTAATATTCGTCTTTCAATATAAAAATTCTCCATTTTAGTTGCTCACAAAAAAATTTTATTAACCAGTTTAAAATAAATATTTAAAATTTATTCTTAGAATATATTATATAGATTCATATATTCTTATAATATATTATATAGATTCATATATTCTTCGAATATATTATATAGATTCATATATTCTTCGAATATATTATATATAATAATAATTTGAATATATTATATATATATATATTCCTTTTGAAACTTAATGTACAATAAATGGTAGCAAATTGTAATCATGAATTTAATAGTTTTAACATGGAAAGAATAATCGTTAACTTACCATTTAATTTTCTCAGAATATATGAATTCAAATTGGATTATGTGTGCATATTCACTTGGATTATAAAAGTGCTTTAGTTTTAAATAGTTTAAAAAATCTTCATTAATAATTATATCTCACTTTTATCTTTATTAATCACAAATATTATTCGTTTTTCAAAAATTATTTGTGCTAAAGACTTTAAAAAAAAAAATACTCTAACCGAAAAATTGGTAAAATATCAATATGGAATACAAATTGTTGAAGAAATAAAAAAAATTCTAAATGGCCTCTTATTTGTGAATAAACTTGAAAAACCTACAAGAAATCAAAAACACAGATACCAACAGAAATTCTTGTCAGTTCTTGTCAAATTCAGGAAAATAAACAGATTCCAAAATAACAAAAATATATAAAAAAAATAACAAAAAGGAGTACATTTCTTCTACTAGCACAAAGAACACGTTATTCGACTAAGGAAAACAAAACAAGCTTCTTATTTTTCACCACAACCGTAACCGAACGTCGGTTTTACTCGAGTTATTTTTCAAGCGGTTTTTCTCCGTGAACTTGGAAAGTTGTTCACTGTGCGTTCGGTTTTTCGAAGAACAAGGTTTGTTTGTTCTTTTATTGTCTTTCTTTTGTAACTACTAGAAAAAGAATTCTTCGAGAACATTTTCTTTTTTTTCTTTTCTTTTAATTTGACTCATTTTCAACAACCAGCTTTAAAACTAATTAATTTTTTGTATAAAATTTTTCAAATAAATACATGTCCATTTAATTCGATTTGCTGTGTTAATTAAATTCAATTAAATTGGAATTTATTCATGAAAAATACTTAAAGTTATAGCAATTTTTTTAATTGAAATAAAAAAAATTTAAGTTATATAGCAAAAATAGGCAAATATAATAAAAATATTATTTTAAAAAACAAAAATATATAAATATATTATTATTATTAATATTATTTTTAAATAGAATAAAAATATTATTTTGAAAATACTTGTATCGAAAAAAAAAGTTTCAATGCAACAACACAATACTTTACAGAAAATTATTATACATGGAATTTAAATATTTACAAAACAGAGTTTAACTACATTTAAATATTAAATTTATTTTATTCGTGTCTTCTATCACAAACAGTAAATATGCGAAATTCATTGCGAATCTTTAATAATTTCTATCATTTCTAAAGTAACAATAACAACAAAAGAAAGAAAACTTTAGCTAATCTAAAACAACAAAAGAACTTGAGGTAATCTAGAAAAATACTCAATGTGCTAGCAATTGTTTTTAATAAATTATATTTGAAATAATTTTTTTAAAGTTTCATGGAAAAAATAGAAGAATATAAAGGTCAGCAAAATCTTAGAATAAAAATATTATTTAAAAAACACTTGTAAGAAAAAAAAAGTTTTAATGCAACCACACATTACTTTACAAAAAATTATTGTACGTAAATTTAAATATTTATAAACCGGAGTTTGACTAAATTCAAATATTAAATTTATTTTACTCATGTCTTCTATCACAAGCAATAAATATGAGAAATTCATTGACAATCTTTAATAATTACTATCATTTTTAAAGTAATAACAAGACAAAACTTTAGCTAATCTAGAAGAACTGTAACTACTATATTGTATCTAATAGATTTTAATTAAAATTATTTTTTTTTTTTTATTTTATTTCCAATGGCAGATTATAAACAGTTACAGCAAAAAAAAAAAAGAACAACGAAAAAAACATACAACAATAAAATAATACAACAATACATGCTGAAACAGAGTTCATCAATCTAACAATAATGCCAAGTTGCAGATCTTTTAGCCAATAAAAAGTGTTACCAGGTGCACCACGGGGGAGGTAGATCTTCTGCGCACATATTAAAATTATTATAAATAATGATATATATAAACAAATATATCAACATTTTCTATAGCTAAATTAAGGGGCTTGATTATATATTGATCCGCTAATCTCTCAGAAAAACGTATGTACTTTTCTGTTAACTAGGACAAAGGGATAAATAGACAATTATTGCTAAATATAGCATGTTATTTTTTAAGTTTATGGGAAAAAAATGTAATGTTTAAATGAAATGAGTTATTTGTTTTATAAAAATAAATAAATTTATTTTCTAATTATTTAATGTTTATATTACAGATTTTATATTTAAATTATTATTTATATTTTTTATTTAATATATTTATATTTTTATTATATTATATTACATATTATTTATTTTTTAGATTTTATATATTTATATTTAATTTTTTTTCTACTTATTTAAGGTTTACAGTGGATAAAAAAAAGTATTGGCAATTTCCTATAAATGATCATATTTGCTAACAAAGTATGTTTACAAATTTTATTTTTAACATAGCGATTACAGAAGGAGAAAAGACAAACAAATATAACGAAATTTTCATTTAAATATTTTTTTAGTCAAAATCTACGAGAAAATCCAAAATTTACATGATAAAAAGTATCGGCAAAATGATGAAATTGACGAAATTATGAGCGAAAACAAAATCAGTATATGTTTAGTACTTTGCATGCATACCTTCTGCATCTACTATAACAGCTTGTAATCTATTTCTCATAGAGGAAACTAAGGTCTTTGTTCTACTGTTGGGAATTTTGTGCCACTCTTGCAAGAGTAAACGTTTGAGGTCGTCTTTACTTGAAATTTTATGTTTCTTGATTTCTAGATCCAGCAGGTGCCATAAATTTTCAATTGGATTGATATCAGACGATCGAGGTGGGGTTTTTAATTGGCGAGGAGCATTGTAGAGTAACCATTCACGAGTGAGATTCGCTGTATGCTTGGGAGTCATTGTCTTGTTGAAAAACGAATGATGTTCCCAACCCAAGACTTTGGGCACTGATTTTTAAGTTATGGCGCAAAATGTCAATGTATGTACGTGCTGTCATAATACCATCAATAAAATGCAGGTTGCCAATTCCATAAGCTGCCATACAGGCCTAAACTAAGTATCCTGCACACATATCGTCGTCCATCACTGCCGAAAATGTTAAACTTTGATTCGTCGGAAAAAATAACTGTGTTCCAAAATTCTTCAGATAAATTAACGTGGGATTTTGAGAAATCTAACCTCTTTCTCCTATTAATTTCCGAGATGAATGGATTCTTTCTAGCTGCCCTTCCATAATAACTTCTCTCGTGTAAAACCTTCCGTACAGTCTGTACGCTGAGTCGTTTGCGAAGTGAAAGCAACATCTCTAGCTATCTGGGGTGCACTTATTTTAGGGTTTTCTTAACCTTGTTAATAATGACACGTTCTTCTCTTGTAGAAAATATTCGAGGTCGTTCACTTCTAGTCTTATTTTCCGTTGAACCTGTTTCCTTGAACTTTTTACAACACTTCTGACAGTAAATAAACTTATATTGAACTGCACTCCTATAGCACGATAAGTTAAACCTTCATTTCTGAGCCTAATAATCGTGTTTTTAACACTAACGTCCACCTCCTTCGATTTCAAAAGTCATTTTACTGCAGCAATCGCAAAATAATGCATAGACACTTTTGGAGTAGTTTTGCAAACTTTATACCGGTAGAGTTTCTTATCAATCGAAACACGTGACTTCAATGTAACAAAATTTGCATAGCAGTTAAAACTTTGCCAATACTTTTTTGGCATGCAAATTTTCGTTTTTGAAAGAAAAATCGTAGAAAATGCAAATTAAAATAAAATTTTTACAATTTTTATGTATCTAAGATGTCCTGTATTTAATTACGACAGCTGAAATTGCATAACATTTTATTTATTTGTCAATATGAATAAATTAAGGCAATTGCCAATACTCTTTTTACCCACTGTACATTACAAATAATGAAAAATATTAACAGAAAAATACCAAAGCGTTTAATAATAGAATGTCGTTAATACTTAGCATATAAAAATAGCAATGGAAAAGGAAAACCCTTTAATTTTTTAACTTATCTTTTGTGTACTTTGAAAGTAATCTTTATGCAGAAAAGAGGAATGGAAGCAGGAATTTTTATATATATACGGGTTTTTAATTTTGAACAAACTGTTTGAAAAAAAAAAATGGACTCGCGGTTTATACAAGGATCAGCTTATATTCGAAATACACGGTATCTATTGTATCATACAATGTAAACGCAAGAGTTTTTAATTTTTACAAATCATCTCATTATTGGCGCAATAGCCCTATGGTGAGCCAAGGCCTTCTGCCTACAGCAAATTTCAAGACAGGAGTTGTTTTCTTTTTACGAGTTAGGGTTGTCAGCCTTACTCCCACCAGTCGTATACTACGATTTAAAGTAGATTCCGAACCACTACAAACATAAAGACCGTCTGTATCTACGATTTAAAGTAGATTCCGAACCACTACAAACATCCATGGCATTGCTGGGACTCAAACCCAAAACGTGTGGTACCGAGCGTCAGAGCGCCAGTCACTCGCCCATCCGGCCCCTTCAAATCATCTCGCATTGTAAAAATGATATTCTTAGCTTGAAATATTAAAGTATGTAATACTTCTTTATAAATTAGTATTGGGCACAATTCGTCATATATATCCACGAAAAACAGATATAGATTGAAGGTAAGGGTCTTTTAGAGAATTTGCATAAAGGAATAATACTGAGTTTGAATTTGTAATTTGTTTGTTAATTTGCATGAATAATACATTTTTAATAGCGATTTTATACAAGTAATATCATACAATATTATACGAGTAATACATTTAATAGCAACTTTATACAAGTAATATTATACAACATTATACGAGTAATACGGTTTTTAATAGGAACATTATGCAAGTACGGTTTTTAATAGAAACTTTATACAAGTAATATAATACAATATTATACAAATAATACAGTTTCTAACAGCAACTTTATACAAGTGTTTTTATACAACATTATACGAGTAATACGGTTTTTAATAGCAACTTTATACAAGTAATATTGTACAATATTATACGAATAATATGGTTTCTAATAGCAACTTTATACAAGTAATATTATACAACTTTATGCGAGTAATACAAATTTTATATAGCAACTTTTCTTGACCTTACCTGTACTTAATAATTAATAGGCCAGGTAAGTGTGAACTATCATATTATGCAAAGTGAATTGCCAAAACTTTGTGATACGGTAAATTTATATTACATGATAGAAAGAAAATGAATAAAGTTAACTTCTATGACATTTTCGAAAAGAATACACAAGCAGAATTTTTCATTTTACTAACTGAAAAATTTAAAAATCAAGCATTTAACTACAGTTTAGCATAATATTCAAAGTATCGAAATTTACATATTTCCCAATAAAAAGAATCACAGGCAAGCAAGTAAAGTGAGCCACCCCAAAATGAAAAATTCGGCTTGTTTGATTAAAGAATTTCTTCGGCAAACTTCACAGTAATGAAGCTAATTAATATTCATTAATTAGAAGCTCATCATTTGATTAAAGACTATCATTCTTCTTGTACTAATAGGAAGCTTGTTTGTCTTTCACAGATGAAGATAGTGATACTACTTAATGGCCTTCCATGAGAATCTTTTTAATTATTTTGGGAGAAAATTGAGTTTGCCTTTTTAATCAACGAGTCAGAGTTTCTGGAGCGTGCTTATTTTTGATTAAGAAAAATTTTTGAGGTGTTCTCAAGGTTGGCTCTTAAAGCTCTTTTAGTTTTGAGTGGAAGGAGTTTTCAACATTTTATGCTAGGGAAACCTTAAATTAGATTTTGAATAAAATTATTTTCATTACCTTTAACAAATTTGATCTCCCTAAAATCATACTATAGATTCATGTTTTATAAAATTCATAATTATCTATAACGCTATTTAAATTAAATTGAGAAATGTATTTTACTTGTGATGAGAACACCTTAAATATTAGCTACCAAGAAGGAGTTGTCAGTACCCTTGAAATTTTAAATGTGTTGTAGCAACGATTGTAGAACTAGAGGATTACGAAATGAAAACAAAAGAATCCTTTATTGCAAGAAAATTGACATAGAAAAGGATGAAGGAACCCGGTTAAACTTCTTATAGCTTGTGTGCTGCAGAATTGAATCCAGATTCAGTGTCTGAATGCACACCTACGGAATGTGAATGTAGAGCAGCATACACTGGCAGGAGCACAAGTCACTCCTAAGTTATTTTCATGTTTTCCGAGTCAACGATTAACTTAGCATAAGAGCTCGTTGGCACGTATTTTAGATATGAGCCTCCCATAGTTTAAATGAAAGACTCCACAGGGGTCGGGTATTGAAGCACATGGGTTCTTTAACTTTGACATCGATTAACTTTGGCATAAGAGCTCGTTGGAACGTATTTTAGATGAGCCTCCCATAGTTTAAATGAAAGATGCAATAGGGGTCGGGTATTGAAGCACACGGGTTCTTTAACTTTGACATCGATTAACTTTGGCATAAGAGCTCGTTGGCACGTATTTTAGATGAGCCTCCCATAGTTTAAATGAAAGATGCAATAGGGGTCGGGTATTGAAGCACACGGGTTCTTTAACTTTGACATCGATTAACTTTGGCATAAGAGCTCGTTGGCACGTATTTTAGATATGAGCCTCCATAGTTTAAATGAAAGATGCAATAGGGGTCGGGTATTGAAGCACACGGGTTCTTTAACTTTGACATCGATTAACTTTGGCATAAGAGCTCGTTGGAACGTATTTTAGATGAGCCTCCCATAGTTTAAATGAAAGATGCAATAGGGGTCGGGTATTGAAGCACACGGGTTCTTTAACTTTGACATCGATTAACTTTGGCATAAAGAGCTCGTTGGCACGTATTTTAGATGAGCCTCCCATAGTTTAAATGAAAGATGCAATAGGGGTCGGGTATTGAAGCACACGGGTTCTTTAACTTTGACATCGATTAACTTTGGCATAAGAGCTCGTTGGCACGTATTTTAGATATGAGCCTCCCATAGTTTAAATGAAAGATGCAATAGGGGTCGGGTATTGAAGCACACGGGTTCTTTTAACTTTGACATCGATTAACTTTGGCATAAGACCTCGTTGGAACGTATTTTAGATGAGCCTCCCATAGTTTAAATGAAAGATGCAATAGGGGTCGGGTATTGAAGCACACGGGTTCTTTAACTTTGACATCGATTAACTTTGGCATAAGAGCTCGTTGGCACGTATTTTAGATATGAGCCTCCCATAGTTTAAATGAAAGATGCAATAGGGGTCGGGTATTGAAGCACACGGTTCTTTAACTTGACATCGATTAACTTTGGCATAAGACCTCGTTGGAACGTATTTTAGATGAGCCTCCCATAGTTTAAATGAAAGATGCAATAGGGGTCGGGTATTGAAGCACACGGGTTCTTTTAACTTTGACATCGATTAACTTTGGCATAAGAGCTCGTTGGCACGTATTTTAGATGAGCCTCCCATAGTTTAAATGAAAGATGCAATAGGGGTCGGGTATTGAAGCACACGGGTTCTTTAACTTTGACATCGATTAACTTTGGCATAAGAGCTCGTTGGCACGTATTTTAGATATGAGCCTCCCATAGTTTAAATGAAAGATGCAATAGGGGTCGGGTATTGAAGCACACGGGTTCTTTAACTTTGACATCGATTAACTTTGGCATAAGAGCTCGTTGGAACGTATTTTAGATGAGCCTCCCATAGTTTAAATGAAAGATGCAATAGGGGTCGGGTATTGAAGCACACGGGTTCTTTAACTTTGACATCGATTAACTTTGGCATAAGAGCTCGTTGGCACGTATTTTAGATATGAGCCTCCCATAGTTTAAATGAAAGACGCAATAGGGGTCGTGTATTGAAGCAGACGGGTTCTTTTTGATGTCGCACAACATCATATTCCACAATCACTGCAAGTAATCGGACTTTCAATCCATTTTCTACACTACTCAATCTAGGTCATGGATCAGATTTTCAAATGGTAACATATATGGAGATTGAAAGCGCCATGGACGCCTGCCAATAATGATGAGACAGTCCCAAGTGTCCTTTGCACGAATAACCACGAGAAACAGTCCTTTGCAAGTTCCTATCATATCTTATATATCTGGCTTGAGAGGCAACACGTACGGTTTAAAGATGTGATTAACTTACAGCTAGACCGTCGTGGATCCAAGAAACATTATAAGAGGAGCTTTAGTGTCGTGTTTAATGGCACTCCATGCCATTCCAAAGCTAATGCCACGCATGTCGCTCCAAAACATAGGCAGCAGTAAAGCATTTATTGCGGAATCCTTTAAATTAAATCGCGATTCTTCACATTCTTTCCCCACTCCGACACAATCCAGTCAAGAACTATGTTAACTCTAAATGGAGACGATGATGAGGCTGTCAAAGGACGCCGTCATAACAAAAGATTGCCAGTCAGGTGTCTCAGATAATACAGATATTTGTAATATCCTGTACATATCATGCCTCCTATATGTAAATATCATATATTCATGAAGTCGACTGTGTGTATCCTTGCCAAAAGATGAGGGGGTCCTCCTGGTGTTGGTGTTAGACGGTGAATCGAAGAAGGTGTATCAAACATGTATACTTATAAACGTTTAAACTCACAATCGTGAACTGGTCTCAACAGTTCCTTACAGTATTGTCAGAATGACCAAGGCGGTGAGGCTGTCCACCAAGCTTTTATCATTCTAATGATTCTCCCCTCTTAAACTCCTACAATTACTGACATTTATTCTAATCATAAAGTATCTCTGAAGTAGATAAACTTTGTATGGGAAACCTTAAAACTAAGAAGAGATGTGAATTTTACATTTTAAAATTTTAAAACATTTTCATAGTGTTTTATGTAGTATAAAATGATCAAAATAATTTCTCACAAGCATTATTGAGGAGAAATAAAAGTAGGTAATATAAAACTTTTTTATAAACTAATTTCTTTATTTATATCTAAAGCAATGTTGTCCGCCATTTTAACTATTATGAGAAACGTTTTAAGAAAGCCTCTATATCTGGTTATACAGAAAATTTTATTAATCGAACGTTAGTTGTTAAGCTGAGAAAGGAAAATCTAAGATATCCCCCTCATGACAAATAAGTAGAAAAACATCAGCAATATATTCTTTATTTCTTTACGAACATTAATTTAATTTCTTTTAATGACTGAATTTGTCAAAATTGATCAAATGAAAAACATCTTAGGGAAAAGATAAAATTTTAATTTAGTTATAAAATTAACAAGTAATGTAAAAAAAAATTTTTAAAGTCAATTCCTACTTTTTTTCACATATTGCAGAAAATTCTTTATAAGTAATATTCATTCATTTTTTAAGTTAATCTGACACCATCTATTGGTAGATATATGCAACTTAAATCTAAAAAAACCTGAAATTTATTAATTAAATTCAATTAATGCATTAATATTTGAAAAAAATGTATTAACACTAGTGTCATCCACTACAAGTTAAAAAAATGTATTTGAACTTGAGTGGATGAATTTTACTAACGATTGAAAATTTGAACAAGATATATATAGGGAGACAGTGAGATAGTAGAAGGAATTGAATAAAACTTCATTAATTTTTTATTTTTTTATAATTTTTATGTAAAAATAAAGTATGTATGTCAGCATTTTAAGAAAATTTACGATGTTATGGCGGGTTGTAATCATAACATTTCTGTGTCATTCTTTGGGCAGTTCTGATCCAGAACATTCAATTTATCTTCGACAGAGGTAATTTTCTTTTTTTAAAAGAAAATAAGCTTCGAATACTTCTCACTAATTATGTTACAAAATATTTTCGAAAATACCGAGATAGAAATTCTGAGTTATTTTGCCTGGTAACTTGTTGAACTGAAACAGAATAACGTGACTGCGTGCATGACTCTTTCGGCAAATGTCTAACTTGTCAAGATCCCGCTAACTTTCCTTGAGTGTACATGGAAGAGTTGTTAGTTCTTCGCTAAGAAAGTTCTTTCATTAGATGGTGCATGTTTGTTAAAACGCGTGCGTCTAGACATCTCTAAATTGAATAAAACGGGTTATGCAACTATATCAACAGCAATAGCTTGATGTTGATGTTGTTGCTATTATTTAAGATTGCCCTCTATTATTTTTCAGATAACAATTTTAAGTCACAATTATTAAAGGTTCATTACTATCCATTAAATATATGGGTATTGTTTTGGTGCGATTGGATCAACAATGTCCCAGATCACTTTCAATGTTTCTTATTGGTTGATTTTTTGAAAATTTCTTTCATGAGCTATTCTTATTGGTTTATTTAAATTTCTTTCATGTGCTTTTTTTTATTTAAATCGCTTGGAATTCTGCATTTTTTTTTTTTATTTTTAATATTTTTTATTTCTTTCACGAAGCATTTTTTTATTAAATTTCTTTCGCGTGCTTTTTTATTAGATTTCTTTCATTTGCTTTTTTTTTTTTTAATTTTTATAAAATTTTATGGAATTCTATAGTTTTCTATTTTTTATTTAATCTGGTGCTTTTCAGTTATGAATTGATGAATATATTTTATTGCCAGAATATGATTTATTGATACTTTTTTTCTTTCTTTGTATCTTTAAGATTGCTGTTATGCGTTTTGTTCTTACATTATAATATAAATTTTTTGGGGTAATCTGTATATCGGCCCAGAAGAATTACAATTTTTAAACTTTTTTTTTTAAATTTACTTCATATAACTTTTTTTAAATTTTACTTTACTAAGAAGTGTCGATACAATTTTATTTTGTTTGTTTATTAGTAATTAAATTTGATTCAAGTATCTCAAACAAATAAATACTAAAAACTTCTGAACAATTCGTTATAATTTTTACAATGTTCTAACTCAACTTTAAATTTTACATAAAATAACTCTCAAAATTAAGGCAGTTAGAAAATTAAAATTCATACTAAAACGTTAACAAAATGGCGAAGTAGCAACAATGCTTTAAACGACAAAACTATTACTTGGTATTTATATTGAAATTTGCTAAATAGTAACTCTATTAAATTTTTGTACTTATTTTGAAATTTCATTTAATCCAAAGCATTATTAGTCGTTAGAAAATAAGACAGAATTTTTAATTATTGGCATTTCTAACAAAAAAAAATCTGCAATATCATTGAATGTTAACACCAATGTTTTCAATTATATCATAACAAAATATATAGGAACTGTAAACGATTCCTTCTTTGAAAAATGTAAGAAGTTTATATAAATCTAATTTCATTCGAAAGTAAAAGTTATATATTATTAAATATAAAAACTTATTAGTAAAAAAAAAAAAAAATATTTTGATTTTATTAATCAAGGTTTCAAACATATTTAATATAATTTCAAAAATATAATATCTAAATGTGGATAGTTCTAAAATTGAAAAAGCCTAAGAAAATTGAAGAAAGTTTTTTTTTTTTTTTTTTATTTTCAAGAAATAATCTTAAAACTTTTAATGTTGTATCGAGTTTTAATATAAATTTACTGTTTAAATCCTTAACATTACATTTATATCCTATTTAACATGATTAGTAAGTTTGAAACTGTAAATATTTTTAAAGTTTTTTAATTATTTAGAATATTCAATTATTGTAACGTTAACTGTATTTGATAAAAATTAATTATTAAGCAGATGTTATTTACTATAAAATTGAAACTTTAAATTCAATGCATCTTGTACTTCTTAAATCAATGACAGAATAATTCTGTGTTCTATGTTTATAATATTTAATAATTTTCTATGATATTTTGCATTAATATACTAAATCACTGGCCTCCAAAGAAAGGGAGTCTTAGGGAGCAGTAGAATGGTCAAAGGGGGATTATAATAGTTTCGAGTGTATTTGGTAAGATGAGCCATTTTTAATGATAAATAAGTGTGTACTATAAACATAAAAGAAATACAGGAAAAGGAAATCAATTTAGAACCACTATTAGTCAATGGTAGCTATAAAGAATTCTGGGTGCAAAAGTAGACTTTTACAGTGTATCCTAGATTATGAGCTTTAATGTAAAAGTTTGAGTAACTTTTAGAGTTTTTAATATAAAGTTTGAGTTTCTTGATATAAAGTTTATTTATATTAAAAAATTATTTTCTTATATTACTATTAAACAATTAAACTATTATTACTCAAACTTTTATATTGTTTGAGTAATATATATACTATTACTAAACTATTATTACTATTATAATTATTAAACTATTGTTACTCAAACTTTTATATTGTTTGAGTAATATATATACTATCACTAAATTATTATTACTATTATAATTATTAAACTATTGTTACTCAAACTTTTATATTGCTTGAGTAATATATATACTATTACTAAATTATTATTACTATTATAATTATTAAACTATTGTCACTCAAACCTTTATATTGTTTGAGTAATATACTATTACTAAATTATTATTACTATTATAATTATTAAACTATTGTTACTTAAACTTTTATATTGTTTGAGTAATATATATACTATTACTAAATTGTTATTACTATTATAATTATTAAACTATTGTTACTCAAACTTTTATATTGTTTGAGTAATATATATACTATTACTAAATTATTATTACTAATATAATTATTAAATTATTATTACTCAAACTTTTATATTGTTTGAGTAATATATATACTATTACTAAATTATTATTACTATTATAATTATTAAACTATTGTTACTCAAACTTTTATATTGATTGAGTAGTATATAACTTTCCATCTTATTGTTTAGTAGAGCTTTAAATTTAGTACCGTCACCAATACGTTAATA
The DNA here is from genome assembly GCA_021605095.1 of Caerostris extrusa. Taxonomy (NCBI): domain Eukaryota; kingdom Metazoa; phylum Arthropoda; class Arachnida; order Araneae; family Araneidae; genus Caerostris; species Caerostris extrusa. The sequence continues at coordinate 7,492 of BPLR01016259.1, read as the reverse complement.
AACAAACCGAAAGAAATTCGATCCTTATTTTAAGAATATTGATGACGCAAAATAGAATCGAGGATTAATTAATTGATAGCGACGTATGTTCATCTTTCCTTAATATCATAAAAACTAAAAAATTATGATTATTTTAATTTTATTCTTCTTTATATTAATATTCTGTGTGTCATACAAGTGTTATTGTGTTTAATATTAATAAATAATTTTTATAATTTCGAGTGTTAACTTATCGTTACACTCATTCATTTTCTATTCTTTAAAACGTAAGTAGATAAAAATTTATGTGATTAATTATAAAAAAATTATTATTGATTTCAAAAATTTTTAAAAAATTCTTTTATTGAATAAGTATTTTCGTGAATGCTCGATATTTACAATTTATTTTTAAATATATTCTGTTAGTATCATTTATTTCAGAAGAAAACAGTTTTTAATTTATATTAAAAGTAACATAATTACATTTCATTGAAATATGCTTAATATGCTTAAATATGCTTTACTTTAAATATTTACAAACTACTCCTTTTAACCAATTGAAAATAATAATGTCATTTAGTAAATTAATCTATTATTATGATTTTGTCTAGTTTCGGGGTGAAATTTATTGAAATAACTGACTAATGTAATTTCAATAATTGAAACATTAACGTGAATTCTGAATAGTATAATTATTAATAACATAATTAATGGCCAAATTTCAATTAACTTAATTGATTCCCTTACAAAAGATTATTGATTTTAATTATTTGTAACTGTTTATTTAATTATTTGTGAAAGCTTTTATAAACAGCTTAGGTTTTCAGACATTTAAAAAAAACCTTAAATCTTTTAATTTAATAGTGCGAAAAAAATTGAAAGAAATATCACTTTATGAAACAAACAATGTTTTTCTTATAAACTATTTTGTAAATTAAATTCCATGATTAATTTTCTTTAATTATACTACATGAATTGTATAAATGGTAATTGTAATATTTTTAAAAGACGTTATATTTATTAATTTTTATAATTAACCAAATGAAAATTAGAATCAATTTTCTTATCTTTAAAGCAAACTAAATTCACACGACAAATTCAATAACTACAGTAATTGATAAGAAACTTTTCTCATTGCAAATTATTGAACTAATGGACTTTTGAAAATATACCAAAGACTGTCTAATAATCAGTTAAGTCAAAGTAAATCTTCGCTTTTGAAGTACATTTGGGATATTTTCTTAACTATCGTAATAATTAAATTTCAGATATAACCAACATGATATACATTTTTAACTCTATGCAAAATATTTAGTGATCAGAATTAAGGCTTATAAATAAAAGAATTTCAAAAATAGAGGGAAAAAAGGTTCTAGGAAATAATTTAACTGATTACTTTGATAGACAATTCTTTCTCATTTTTAGGCATGTATTTTCAGAGTTGTAAAAAGACATGACTAAAGTTGAGCTATTAATGTTAAATTGAGGTATTAAGAGTTAAGGTGCAGATTATTGTTGAGTATTAAAGTCTCAGGGTTAAGGTATTTGTTGCGCATCTTTACTGTAATGAAATATTCTTTACACTTCTGTGTCTGATCCTTCATGATCTCATCTTTACAGATATTAACAGCTTGAACCTTGTAGAATTCATGCCATATTTTGGAGTTGTTTTTCTTTGGCGTATTTGGCACCTTTTATGTATGTTCTTATTTGCCATAGTTCTTATGTTTGAAGCATTGATACATAGAATGAATGAATAAATAAATGAATGATGAATGAAATATGAAAATAAAGGAATAGTTTAATATAATAAATTAACACTCTTATTATATGAAAAATATTAAAAATTTATAATTGTAATAATAATTAGCTTTATATATACACTACGTAAAAAAGTAGAAGGACACTTAATTTTGTAACAATAACCAAAAAATATTTTATTTTTTACTAAAATTTTTATAAGAAACATTTTACAAATAATTTAAAAATACAATTTTAACATCAGAATTATGATATTCAAACATAAAATATTAATGGCAACAAAAATAGTCTCTCTTTTTTTTTGAAACTTTGTAAAAAAAAAGTAGAAGGACAGCATTATAATGAATGAAAAAATAGTGATTTTAATAAGGAATGTTCTTCCCATTGGCCTTTATAATTTCAAATATTCTGTTTGGAAGTGAATTGTATAGAGATTGAACTTCTGTTTGACAAAAATTGTCCCACGAGTCATTCAATGCTTCTCGAAGCTGAGTTAGAGAATCAAATTGCCTTCCATCAGCATAAACTCGACGAACTAGCATTGCCCAGATGTTTTCCACTATATTAAGGTCAGGACTTTTTGGCTGGCCATGGTAAAACATCCACATTATTTGTTAAGAACCAATTTTTGACTCCAGTCGCGGTGTGAATGGAAGCTCCGTCTTGCTGAAACTTCCACTCTTCAGCCCCCAAGTCAGAGCCATAAGGAAGAAGCTCGGAATTCAGCACTTGAATGTAGTCTGTATGTTTTTGCCTACCATTTAAGAAAACCAGACTTGTCCTTCCTTCGTATCCAACAGCCAATCAAACCATTAAACTCCCTCCTCCCATTTGTCGTATTGAATAGTATTCGTCTTCATTCCCAGACAATGCCAGTAGTGCTGATATCCGTCTGGACCGTCTAAGTTAAATTTCTTTTCATCGGAAAATATCACAGAAGTCCATTCTGTAGTCCAGGACATGTGCTCCTTAGCCCACGCTAAACGGTTATCAATGTGAGCTTGTGTCCACTTAGGATGATGTTTCCGTTTTTCGAAAATGAATTTTTAGATCTTTAATATAGTTGTAAAACTGTTTGTTTCGTCCCATTATTAAGTCCTGCTTGATTTCTTGCCTTTGAAACACTTCCTTTGTTCTTCTTAAGCACACTAACAAGTTTTCTTTCATTACGTGGTGTTAGATTTTTCGGTCTACCAGTCTTCTTTTTCTTTCAGTTTTTATAAGGATTTCTGATAAGGTTTGAAACTGTATTGGGGCTCACCTGCAACAATCGAGCAATCTCTCTGACACATTTACCATCATTTTGATATGCGGAAATTTGGCCTTTTTGAAAATCGTTCAAAAGGTATTCCTTTTGGCATTTCTGAGAACGGAGAAACAGCGTAACTTTTAAGCAGATTAGATTTTTTTTTGACAGAAAAGGATAAAACAAAGTACAAAATCACAATTTAACTAAATTAAATATATTAGCAAGTGTCCTTCTACTTTTTTTACGCATCTGAAATTATATATACTAATTTTATTATTAACATTAGTGGTAGATGTTTAATTTTTGCCTAAAATGAAAAGGGTCATTAAACTAAATCCTCATAAATATCTGGTAGTTAGGAGATAATAAGAGATATTAATTGGCAAAAAAACACTGTCCTTCTATTTTTTTTTTACGCAGTGTATATGTTAATAATTAGCTTTATATATATATATATATATATATGTATATATATATATATATAGATATATATATATATATAATATCGCTTTCAGGATTAAATATATTTTAATTCAATATGTTTCTTTCTACTACTACTAAATTACAGCTGAAAATATGTCGTCTGTTGATAAGTAACTAAAATTGGTGGTAGCATTCATTATTTAACCCCATTTTGAAATCAACAATATTTTCCAATTACCCTGTTCTAATGGTCAACCTCTCCTCTCCACTCACTGCTATCAAAAGGCCTCTATAGCATTATTGCCACTGAAATATTAGAAAGTGTGTTTGGGCTTGCTTTACTGCTTCACCTTCAAGTTGACCTATTTCTCTGAACTCAATGATGCCAAAGATATCGAAAGGACAAAAATGAACAACTAGAAAACTACAAGTTATGAAAGTAGCTAAAAACTGTAACTTCTCTAATACCCCAAAAAAAAAAAATAGGAAATAAAAGAATATATAATCGAATTCTCAGTTTTGTATTTTTCTTCTCAATCAGAAAACTCATACAACGTCGGAGACATTGACATGTGCTTTTCTGAGGCATAGACTATAAGAAAAATAAATGTGAAATTGTCTATAGATTTTAATTTTAGATAATGGATCAATAAATGGATTTAGGCCTAAACAGCGTGTCTGCAGTCATCTTTTAAGGCCACTGAATTGGCTAAATTAAACAATACCCTTATTGCAAAAATAAATTAATTAAAACATCATAATCCATGCTGTTAATAATAATAAAAAACATTATTTGCTAGTTAACTTACAGCGAACCTGTATGTTAGTAATAGCTGAAATGGAAAAAAATAATATTCAAGCTAGCAACAATATCGTTGGAAATGGAAATAAAAACCCTCACTGGTAAAATTATTTGCCCAAAACTCCCTCCCATGAATGACATATATCAGACAACATTTTTCTTTCCCCTTGACGAATCGTGATCGTTCAATAAACTATGCGGAAGGAAGTTTTGATATAAAAACTGTGACCCATGTTCCAAAAAGCAAAACGACAGATCTGCCCAATCGCGGACAAAAGATTTCGTCCCGATGCCATTCACCGTTTGAGAAAAAGTTGTCCACTATTGTCATGGAGAATCGACTTTTACGAAAGTTACTTCATTTTCAAAAGAATTTCTTTCTCCCAACTTGTTATACGCGGACTTGAAGAGATATCCCTATTCTTTTATGTTCTTTACTTTTTTTCTTTTTTTATTCTTCTTTTCATTCTTTTGATGCTTTGGGAAGAAGTGCTGCCGTTCTTAAGTGTCGATACTTACTCGGTTCTTTAGAGTTACACTTCATTCAATACTGTATTCTAAGATCTTCTTGTTGAAGCCGTCTCTAACTGTACGTGTGTAAGTCGTGGGTGTCGGAAAAAAAGATGTCGCATAAAAGATTTGGAGTTTAATGCAAACTGGGTTTAATTGGGCATGAATTATAAGATTAAATTTGATTTCCTCCGATTTTATTTTGCTGCATTTTTCATTTAAGTTTTAGTCTCAATTGATTAAGCATCGCAAAGAAAGGTTTATGAAATGTTTCACAACACAGCATGAGAAAAATAATTTTTGAAATCTTAAATTTTATTATTTTTTTCATAAATTGATGCTTTAAGGATGCTATTAATGATTATTATTTTTAATTTTTATTAAAATATATATATGATAAAAAATCAGAAATAATTCAATTCTATTTGTTTTATTTAATGCATTTTTGGGGAAATATAAAGTTTTGTAAAAATATTACATAATTTGTAAAAATAAATCTAAAATCTGTGATAATAAATAATTATGCATGTATTTCAAAAAGTAATAACTGTAAAATTAATTTTGAGCGATATCCAAAATGTTTTTAAGTTTCATTTTTGGAAAAATTTTATATTTATCGCTGCTATGCTAACTAATAACAAAAAAAAAAAATAATTACAGTTTACAAATGTTTAGATTATTTTATGTTTTTACTGACTAAATGCAAAATAAATTTTATGAAAATAAATATTGCGAAATTTAATACACAACAATATGTTGTAAGAAAATATTTTTGTTATGCACACCAAATAAACTTTCGAATAATATTTTAATAATAGTTTATTGACATTTTATTAATAGTTTATTTCTAAAACCGAAAGAGATCAACAAAGGAATGAAATGCAGAATTTTTCAAGAATTTCAAGAAATATTTTCTTCACAAGAAAATCAAAAATATATTCTTCAAGAATTTCAAGAAAATATTTTTTTCCCAAGAAAATATTTTCAGGAAATATATTTTCTCTTCTAATTCATTTTACAATTTAAAATACCATAAACATTTCATTTAGATCAAATTATTGCAAATGCTGTGTTCATTCAGAACTGCATTTATTTTTTTTCTTAACTAAACCATTCAACAGAACATCAAAATAGAATCAAATATAAAAAGCTTAAAAACTAAAGCTATTCTTTAATAGTTTTCAATCTGATTTATGACGAAAATATAGAATTTCCTTTTTACGGATGAAAAGAATTAGACATAGATCGAAGAAAGAAAGATAAGAGTAAAAACTATCATCTGGAAGGTACATCTGCGATATTAAAGATATGAAATCAGAGAAATAGCAAAACTATTGCCAGCAGATGGGATTTTTTTTATTTTGAAAAATTGGAACAGATAATTCAGTTAAAAAAGACATTAAGATGATCTTTGTCGTATTAGATGATGAAAAATAAGTTTTATACTTTTTGGTTATATTTTGGATTACAAAACTTTATTTTTGTTGGAATTTAATTTTAAAATTTTCTAACGTTAATTTTAACGTTATGTCAATTTTACATATGTCTATTATTAATACACTGAAGTGACAAAAGTCATGGGATAGCAATATGCAAATTTTCAGATGGCAGTAGTATCGCGTAGAACAGGTATAAATGCGCAGCAAGCTTCGCAGAGCTTTCATTTCGTTCGCTATTCATGAAGAGGTTTTGACGATGATAACCGCACGACGGAATTAACAGACTTGAACGCGGAATGTTAGTTGAGCTAGACGCATGGGTCATGCCAAAATCGTTAGGAATTCAACATTCCCAGATCCACTGTGTCAAGAGTGTGCCGAGAGTATGAAATTTCAGGCATAACATCCCACCATGGACAGCGCAGTGGTCGACCGCCTCGCACTTAACGACCGAGACCGGCGACGTCTCGCAAAGAGTCGTAAATTCTAACAGACAAGCAACACTGCGTCAAATAACCGCAGAAATCAATGTGGGACGTACAAGGGACTTGTCTGTTAGAACTGTGCGGAGAAATTTGGCTTTCTTGGGCTATTCCAGCAGAAGCACCGACTCGAGTGCCTTTACTGACAGAACGACATCAAGCTTGCAGCGACTCTCGTGGGCACGTGAGCATATCGGTTGGTCCCTAGATGAATGGAAAACCGTGGCCTGGTCCGATGAGTCACGATTTCAGTTGGTAAGAGCTGATGGTAGGGTTCGAGTGTGGCGCAGACCCCACGGAAGCCATGGACCCAAACTGTCAGCAAGGCACTGTTCAAGCTGGTGGTGGCTCCGTAATGGTGTGGGCTGTTTTTTTCATGGCATGGACTTGGTCCTCTGGTGCGACTGACCGAACATTGACTGGAAATGCTTATGTTCAGCTACTTGGAGATCACTTGCAGCCATTCATGGACTTCATGTACCCAAACAACGATGGGGATTTTTATGGATGACAATGCGCCATGTCACCGGGCCACAACTGTTCGCGATTGGTTTGAAGAACATTCTGGACAATTCCAACGAATGATCTGGCCACCCAGATCGCTCGACATGAATCCCATCGAGCATTTATGGGACATCATCGAGAGGTCTGTTCGTGCCCAAAATCCTGCACCATCAACGCTTTCACAATTATGGACGTCTATCGAGACAGCATGGCTCAATATTCCTGCAGAAGACTTCCAACGACTTAGTTGAGTCCATGCCACGTCGCGAGTTGCTGCACTTCGCCGGGCATGAAAGGAGGGCTTCGACACGATATTAAGAGGTATCCCATGACTTTTGTCACT